>JAJIYU010007620.1:0-18959 GCA_030144865.1 Tinospora cordifolia | reverse complement strand
GATAGGTGATCTGGATAAAAACTAGTGATCCAAAATAATATATTAGAGACTCTTTCCAGCAATTAGCAAGAGTAATTGTTACTTGAATGTAAGATGCATCAAAAAGAAAATATTTCAATCAATACTTTAAAACTGTTTAATAATCAATACATGCATCCACCATCTATATCTACACATACAGTCATAAACCAATTGGTGTTGCAGGGTTTCCCAAAGATAGCAATTTTCTAACATATAAATCAGATGGTAATTATAATTGTCAAGGTCCTCTCAATGCCTAAATATATGCACATGGCTCCACCAAAAAATCAACATTTGTTGAATTACAAAAGGCTCCAAAGTCCAAATAATGCATGTGTAGCAACTGGCAAGTTACTAGTGCTACTATTGCAAAGTTGATTCATATGAGTATATGATACATGATAGTTTTAGCAAAAGCAACAACGCCACTCAACTCATCAAAGCCTTTTTCCAAACTACATGAGGTCGACTACATAAAATTGCTTGCTGTACCCACTCCATGCATGTCTAGAGTTATAATACTAATACAATATCTTTTTTAAATTTTATTGATGTTAATAATAAACCCAAATGCGGTGCAACTCTTCCACAAGATCTCACGTAAGCAAGAAGCACCATGTTGTAGTTTTATTTTAAGTTTTCCATTTTTTTTTTTTTTTCTATCATAGCCATTGATTCTCAATATTTTAATATTCTTAACTAGGAAGCTTAAGATCCTTATTACATGTTATCAAACCATTTCAATAGGCTGTCTCTCTCTTATCTCTAATCTAGACACTACCATTATTTTTCAATGTCTCAAAATATTGTCTTCCTAATGTTTTGCCACATCCATCTCCACATTTCAATACCATTACACTTAATTTTATTAATTTTTCTTCCTAATTGCTTGAAATTAGGTTGTAGATAGTATGTTAAGCCCATAATTGTCTCATAAATTCTCTTTCAACTTTAATCAATGTATTGATTATACAACTTCATAGAAGCACTTTTTCACTAAATCCAGCCTGTTTTCATTAATATATTCTATAGTTTACATATTATCCTGTCTCTCCTTCTCTCTTGATGAATAATTAAGCCTGAGGATCTAACATTTTCACTCTTTGACATCTCTTTGGTTCAAACTTTACAACTCTTCACCTATATTTCTACAAAGAGCTTTTGTACAGTGTGATACTGCCACTATTGCATGACCAAAGGATGGAAAGAGTATGTAAAATTGTCTTCATGTTGGAGAGGTTGTTTCTAGTTTTGAGCCTCTAACTTCAAGTCACAGCAGCACAGAGCCTCAGCTATTGCGTCAAAGTCATCCTTCACCTATATTTTTACCTCTTGCTTCGTAGTCTTACATTTATTAGTAAAGTGATATGATGATTATAACAATAATAACACAGAAAAGAATAATACCAATGAGGACAACAAAAATGACGGCGATGACAATGACAATAATAATAATTATAAAGATGATCTGTATTATATTTATTCTTAACATTTATTTTTTATAAGGGGGCATGCCTCCATAATTCTGTATTATTTTTATTATTTAATAAAATGCTGTGTTTCTTCTTCAAAAAATAAACAATTACAATCATGATGAAGATGACAACAGTTGTATGATAATTCCTATACTAAAAATAGAAGTACTACCACCAAAAGTAGTAATGAGTTGGAAATCAAAAATGAGTTTTCTTACGACCTGTTTGAATTACCCTTGTAAGTCCTTTGCATTTTTAATTCCAAAAGCAGTTTTAGCATATAAATTAGTCTTAAATTTATAACATGCTAGGACTTCAAGATGTAAAGAACAAGGATGGTACGATACATTACATGCTCATAAAGAACAAGAGTAAAGGGATTCATGCATATGACTTCCTACCCGTCCTTGTCACTATCTTCACAAGCTTGACGAAAATTAACACATGCAAGTTTTACAAGATGGGCACCGACACTGCAGAATCAAATAGGCAAAGTAAGGTCTTATGACTAAAATAATTAAAAAGAAGACCTTGTACATTAAACATGTAAACTTTGGAAATTATTTACTCTGCTTTCTGCTTGAACTATCACAATTCTATCCTACTGGAGATAAACATACTTTGATGGCAGGATTATCCATTCAATTCAGCCAGATGGAGCATAAATTTCAAGACTCCTCAAGTCTTCAGCAAAGAGAACATTCTTATAACATATAAAATGGAGAAAGAATATGTTAACTAGATTGCCTTAATGATCATAAGAATATGTTAACCAGAAGGCCTTAATAATCATGATGATGTCGTAAACATTATTTGCAAGAAGCTTCCATCACCTGGAACTACTTCCTTTAAGTTGATGAACATAAACAAATATCTTGTCGTAATCTACAACAGGCTGAGCCCTGCAAAAGAGTTAAAATCGATTATAATGAATACATCATTAGCCACCCAAAGCTACAGAGTAAAAGTAAAATATGAATTTGGGGATTACAGATATTTGCTCAGTTCTGCTAGAATCCTCTCTGAATCTTCACAGAACAAGGTAATCAGTTCTACAATAAATCCAGGGTTGTTTGCATCTTGTAGAGCTTGAAGTTGATGGAATTGCTGGTCCAGAAGATTCTGCAAGTTGACAACAGACACAAACTTTCCACTGTAACAAGCTATATAAATTTAAGAGAGAGAAAAAAAAAATCCTTCCTTCCCACAAGAAGTAACAATATTTTGTTGGCTTTAAGCACACCACAATCAGAACAAAAACTCCATCCACAATCAGAACCGAAGCAAAATAACATTCGAATAGACCAAAAAATAAATAATAATAAATAACTCAAATTCGAATATCTCGAAAGATTAAGCATCAACTCTGCCGAAGCAAAATCGTTCAACACTCGGATAGAGCTGGAATCAGAGACCCGCACGACAAATCTCTAAGCTGCTGAAAGATCAAGCGTTTGCTCTACCAATGCAAAATTAAAATCACACTCAAAAATGATCTTTTCACTCATTCAAAGTTCTTGAAAGACCGAAAACATCAATAACGAACACACAAATAAACTAAAAACAGAGAAGATTCTCAGCAGAATTAGCAAACGAACAAACAAGCCTGATCAATACCTCCTCGTACATAGACGAGACCAACCCGTGGAGCTGTTGCTTGAGCAGAGGCAGCGACATCTCTCGCGCTTGGCGTAACGTAACCCTAACGAACGAAACGAAGACGACGAAGAAGGGTCGGTTTTAAATTAATTTATATATGCTTGCTTCTGCGAGTGTAGGATACGAAACTTACCAAAAAAAGGAAAAACGAACGAGAGAGAAGTGATGAAGAGGAGTACTTACCAAAAACAAAAGAAGAAGAGGAGGAGGAGGGAGAAATGCTGCGGTCGTCATTTTCAGTTGTGAAAAGCACGCCCAAAATCCGATTCGGTAAAGATATGGGAGCATATCGTGCTCCTCTTCCCGCCAAGCGCAAGGATCTTGTTTCGACTGCCGAAGTTCTCGCGATTCTATACGAGCTTACAAGAGGCAGAACCTCCATAATTCCACGGGCTTACCAATTTTAGACGTCCGGTTACTGCAGCTGACAACAAGGCCACGTTACTCACTTTAGGATGGTTGGTAACGGAATTTTTTTTATAAGAAAATTTTGTGATAATTATTTTTTAAATTAATATTTAAAAAAAATTATATTTTTCACCCTCTAACTGAGAAATGCGGTTCTAAGAAAAAAAACTTAAAACATTTCAAACATGAAAATTAATTTTTGAAAATTGATAATATTTTCAACTTAAGAACCAAACACATTCAGTTTGAACTTGCAATACTGTACCTGAAAAAATATACTATCCCATAGCTAATTTGTGGTAAAAAATCTCAAAAAAAAAAATTGTTCTGAAATAAAATGAAAACTACTATAAAATAAAATAAAAAACTAAGGGATATATTTAAGAGGAGAAATATGATAAAACATTTTATTCTCTTGATAATAGATTTTTATACAAAATTAATACACCGCAATATAAACACCCTTTATATAAATTTTTGGTCATAGTAAGATAATAAATATCATTTAAATTTCATAAATATAATAATGTTGATTAAAAATATGTAAATATCTTATAAGTTATATAAGAATGGTGGAATATGAAAAGATTATAAAATTATTATAATTTAGTGGCTATAGAATATTAAATGGTGAGTAGTAATTATTCGATTATATTTAAAACACTTCTTATTTTAAATATCACCTTATATAGAAAATATGTTTCGTAAAAACCTTACTAGAGAAAGCTCAATGCAAAAAAAAAATCTAGAAGAGAAAATAATACATTTTTGACAAAGTTTTATAATATTGCTAGGACTATTTCATTAAAAACACTACAAAGAAAACTCAGTAGAACAAAACTTTAGCTAAGGATATATGTTAATCACTAACTCATCTTTGTTCTCTCCGCGATGATGATACGTGCAAACATTTTTATGTTATCTTGAAATATCTTTGAGTCATTGTATCATAATATCATGTACAAGTTTATATACTTGTCAAAACTTTTGTAAATAAGTCTGTAAGGTTTTTACTCAATCTTATTTGTTAAATATTAATTTCACGTACTTAGAAAGAATAGAAGGAAATGGGGTGAGTTCAAATGAGCACAGTAGATCATCCTAAGCAGGCACATCTCATGCATTATAAAAATTAAAACATTAATATGCAAACACTCCAAAACATTAAGCAATTCAAATAATTTATTATATTAGGGTTGAAATTAAAATCAAAGGACTATCCTCAGTATTTTTTCTCTTGGATGAGATATCTATTGGTTTAGAATAAAATCCAAGAACACCTTCTACAGTGTGCATCGACCCTCAAAAACACATTTTCAAACGGCATCGACTATTAGGAACACTTCTAAATAGGACCATCCTACGAGTATATTCTAAACAAAACTATGTAGTGGTCATACACGAGAGTGGTAGTATATGAATTATGACCTTAACTCAACTTATCTCTAATCAAAAAATATTTGGTGGTGGTCAAATACGGGCACACCATGCTGAGCCTACTCAATAAAGACACTACCCATGGCTATCAAATATGGATATGTCATGCTAATATGTGTTTGATTTCTTAATCATATTTGTTTAGT
The DNA here is from genome assembly GCA_030144865.1 of Tinospora cordifolia. Classification (NCBI taxonomy): domain Eukaryota; kingdom Viridiplantae; phylum Streptophyta; class Magnoliopsida; order Ranunculales; family Menispermaceae; genus Tinospora; species Tinospora cordifolia. The sequence continues at coordinate 13,813 of JAJIYU010007620.1, read as the reverse complement.
TGAAAGGAGATAAAAAATGTAATAACCATACACAAGGATGGATTATATTAACAAACAAATAATTAACAAGACTTCATCGTTCATAACATGACATAACATTTAATTTAAAGCTGTAGTATGTTTCCAACCGTGCAATCATTCATGCATGCAAACCAACATAGAATCAAATGCATACTAACATGAAGCTAATCATAGAACTCGACAAAAATGAACTTATTCATATTAGAGTTTCAATAGTTATAATATAAGAGAGAGTCAGGATTCATATCCACCTATACTTGTATTACAGGTTCCTTGAGATCCGAATTTGATACCAATCATCCGAAGTTAACCTATTAAGTTTCAATGTTAGCTTTAATATCTTTTTTCACACTCAAGTATTCTTAAATCTTCTTCAATCTTATTTATTTGTCGCTTAAGGGTATGTTGTAGTGTTCCAATCACTATCCCTACCAAACTAGTCATATGACTTAAAGTTCTTTATAATTTCTATTCCGATCTTGAAGAGTCATTGTCTATAGCTTCTTGAGACATATTTTGTATGAGTTTAAGGTTTTTAATGCACAACCATGGTCATCATGCACCTATTGTACCAAAACCATGGCTACACTCTATTTCGATGGGTTCGATTTTATCATTTTACGTGAATAATCATTTGAGACTCTCTTTAACACTTAGGTTATTTTCCTAAGATGTCTATGAGCTTAGTTTAGGTGTTACTTATTACCTACAAAGTTATATTAAGCTGTTCATAAATGGTTTACCGAAAATGTTCTCTTTTTAGGGTTTTTGGGACTTGTTCTATGTCTTAGAAGGCTATGGGCTAAGGTTTCCATTTCTAATTACTATTCTTCAATTCTAAACAATATCTTAACAGTTTCTAAGTATTTAAACCTTGTTACAAGGGTTGTGACTTTTAGGTCTAATCTTTTTAACACTAAGGCACATGACAATCCTATTTTTAGACATTTTCATGCACGTTTCGCCCCCCAAAGCAAGGTCATACCTTGAGGGATTTGCTCATATCTTTTCCCACTCTTTTCCTCATCATTAAATTGATGTTCTAAGTGCATACATGGTTGCACACTTGCAACCAGCTTTTATGCATTAAAAGGTCCCTAAAATGCCTAGTTTTGAGTATTTTAGCTATAATGCATCTGCGCGTGTGTGTTGGCTGATGTTTTCCATGTCTCATGTCCACTTTGAGACACTTTTCTCCTTTGTTCTTACGCGAAATTCTTTGATGTGTGGTTGAACACATTCAACCCATGTGATTTGCACATAAATTGCCTAAAACACCCCACATTTCAGTTTTTTTACTCAATACTATAAGGGATTGTGGTATGTGTTGGTTCAAAATACATCTAAGGAGGGTGTTTGAAATCACACTTTACCTCAGTCCCTAATGGTGATTATGCATGTGTACAAAAAGAATAACCCAACCTAGCGTTTTAAGGGTTTAGTTTGAAGGGTTTTCGTGATTGTTTGATCTTTAAGAAATTTTCAAGAATTGGAAAGGTGTTGTAAAAGTGTTCTAATGGTGGCTAAAACATGGATCTTTGGGTGGTTATGGGTAGTGGTATAGTAAAGGGAAGAAAAGAGGAGAAGAATGTAGGACGTTGTCTTGCGCTCCATCATGGACATCTCTCCTTCGCAGCTCTAGGGTGATGAGATGATGATGGGAATAGAGTGATGATGATGAGTGCAAAAGACAACAAAGAGGTCATTCAAGGGTTTATGTACAAGGTTGAAAGAATAGTAACTAGTGTAGGGTTTTCTCTTGTTCAAACCCTAAGGTTTGTTCTCTTCTTTTGCGTCGTCAAAGCGAGAGAGAGAGTGTGTGAGACTGTGATGAAATCCAAGCCCTTGATATTTGCAACAGGCTGGGACATCCTTGATGAGAGAATGAGGTCACTTGGGTTTTTGATTTCCTTCCTATTTCCACTTAATGCATAATATTTCTTTATTTCCTTAGTTTCATAATTATTTTTTTCTTTTTAGAAACTTTTCAATGTTCATGATTCTCTTTATATTCTCCTTAAGATTGTCTTATTATGGGGTAAGTAAATGAGTATATTTTCATGTTGCTAATGGCTAAGTATAATTTGAATTATAGCATATTTTTTAATTTTAAATGTTAAATTTTTGGCACCTAATTTTAATCTATGATTTCACAATCTTTAGTGCAACTTAATTCTATGAGACCATTATTAAAAGTGTGTCACTTATCTTAGTTCATTATAGTTTACATTATTTATTAATTAATTTAATGTATATTATAATAATCTATAATCATTATTTGAGATTCTTATTAAACTATTCTCTTCAATTAATTTTTTTTACAAGGTTAATCACTTGTTATTACTCCCATGCAAATATTATTTATTTATTTTTTTCATAGCAAAAATTGATTAATTGAGGTCTAAACTTGGAATCTTGCATTCTAAACACATTATTTTAACCGACTTAGCTTATAAGTTATTCTTGTTACTAAAATATTTTATTTTATTATTAATGCTATTGAGTTTCGATTTGAAATTTTATTTTATTCAAAACCAATCAACTATGTAGTTATGATTGTTCATAAATAAATAAATAATATTTATTTATTTATTCATAAAGTTTAAGAATAATTGATATATAAGAAATTTATTCTTTATTTAAAAATTTCTAAATTTTCTATAGTATTACACTAGTTTCCTTGGTGGTCCCCTTCTCTCTTCTTAGTTTTAGTTTAGGTTGGTCACTTATGTTTATGTAATTAATGGGTCAACTATATTTAAGAAAAAATAAAGATAGTATGTAAATCTATAAGAGAAAATATTTACAATGTAAGAAATTGTACTTGTTCCTAGATTAAATTGTAATTTGTTGTTTACACTTGTACTTGTTCCTAGATCAAATTTGACTTGATGAGTGAGTTCATTAAGTCATTATGTTGATTAGACTGCCTTTCAACCCAACGAAGGGGCTTTGACAAAAATTTAGTGCTACTTGGGTGGGTGGCATGTAATACCACTTATTCAATGATACAATACTAAGTTTGTTTTTAAAAATTGAGCAAATGTATTTTTTATGAACTATGGAAAAAAAATTACATTCATTTTACTTTCCAAGAAACAACTTTAATATAAAATAAATTTTGTAAACTTAAAAAATAAAAATCAAACAAACAAATAAAACAAAACAGAACTATTATGCCCATTAGATGGGCAAATTTGTATGATTTGGATAGATGGCGCCTCTTAAAGAGGCACCACGCAATGTTTGACACATCAATGCCAACATGACACTAAGGTGTCAAATATTTGCCTAAAAAGGGATATTGTTCATTTTCAACCTATTTTGATATTTTAAAAAATTATCATTGTTATTTGATTACTTTTCCTATGTCAAGCAAGACAAAAATAAAAAAAACTATAAGCTATTATTATTGTTATTATTATCATTAAATGACACATATATTGTACGTATATACAATTATTATTATATAATAAAATAAAGTTTTGATTTAATAACTTATTTAACTTTAAATAAAAAAAATTCAATTTGCTAACTAAATTTTAATTTTGAAAATTATATCATTAAAAATAAAGTTAAAATGTTTTAAATTCTTAAATTACCTTCCCTTTTTAAGCTATAACAAAATGTCAAAACACAAATTCAATTAGACCACTAAAAAACATTATTGGAATTATACTTAAATTGGCTTCATTGTGATAAGTTGAGGTATTTCTATTATATATGGTATAGATGGAATGACCCTCAAATTTGGAAAATATATATTAACAATTTTTTAAATTTATTTTGTTCAAATATTTATGGTTGGAAATTTGAGCAATGAAAAAAGTACTTAGTATCGCAACACCTAGGGACCGATTGGGTGACCATAATCCTGTGGTAGCCAAGCATTATACTGGTCATGTTAGGACACACGAATGGCATAGTCCTGTAGTACTTCATCATATTTATGGATAAACATGAGTTTTTTTACAAATTTTTCTTTCTTATTTTGACCAAGATTATGAGTCACCAACTTGGGCAAGTAAGAGATGTCTCAACCTTGTGAATCAAGGGATTGAAGTAACAATCCACCACGTCTTAAAGACTCTCTTGTGAATCAAACAACCTTCTTCTTTGTCACTCCTTTGTAGTTTAAAAATCAACAACTATTCTTCTATCCAAATCCATTTTTAGGGTTAGATTTGAGTTTAGAATTTAAATTGAAGAAAGAATTAGGTAGTGGTATAAAGGAAATAATCAAGTAGGGAAGCCACTTGGGAAGGAATGAGATTCAGCCCAAAACAAGATTTGAATTGGAAGGTAAAATCTCTATGGAGTCAGCCGTAGAACTATGGTTTCAATGTGTATTTAAAGTTGAATTTTGATATGCAATTCAATCAGAGTACATTTACAATCTATAAACAATGGATTGTCCTGTTTGTCTTATTGATTCTTGAACTAGAGATGATTAGTTTATGACAATTAGATGACACCTTGGCACCATATATCTGACTTTCATGGTTGGAATGCAAGTGTTAGAGATCAAACACTATGTGTGTGTTAGTTCTTACAAATGAAAGAATACCCTTGAAAATGTGGTTAATTGAGGAATGAAACTTGGCATAAAAATCACAAGAAATTAACTATGAAGAGGTTCAACCATTTTAAGTAAACATGCCAAATTTGGTGAAGTTTAGTTGGATAGTCTAGTCATAATAAATTAGGAAAATCGGTGGGTTTGCTAGTGTTAACACAGGAGATAAGATTTTTGATCAATGTTTAGCAAAATGAAAAATGATGTTAGAAACCTTATTTAGATGTAAAATTTGATGAGCATGCTTTTGAGATACTTAGGTTTCAATGGTCCAAAAATCAGCCTAATTGGATTTAGTAATGTAAGGGAACATTCCATGAATAGGTGACCATTTTTATGTTTAGGAAATGTTACAATAAGCAAAAAATGATTTTGGAAACCTTACCAAAAAAACTCAAAACATATAAAGTAAAGTTTTGGTTAAATTTTGTGAAATATGTTACAAATCTTACTAATTTTCGTGGCAATTTGATCTATAGATTGATGATAAAAAATTTGGGAAGATTGTGACACAAAAAAAAAGAGAGTTGATGTGGAACACTGACAATCAACCATTGTATTAATTGAACCATAGACTATTTGTTGATATTAAAATCTAAAGAAGTCCTATGAATACTTCGAAAGATGGTGAATGCTTCTTCAAATATTAGCTCATTTAGGAATGTGACATGGTCTCAAAAAAATTGTGCAAAATGACCCAAAATAAATAATTCATTGTAGAATTTAACTTCATGTTTATATTCTAATATTTGGGAAGGCCTTAGGGACAATGAACTTATGTTGAGTATAACTAGATCTGTTAATCAAAGTTTAGGTACTCTGACTAATTGAAGACTCATTGACTAAGAGGGTTGATTAAAGATTGACCCAAAAAAACAAATTGCAAAGTATGAGTGTAAGCTAAACTGGATGAATCCCCTTGATTATGAAATTGATATTAAACATGGATTTAGAGGCTCATAGAGATAAGTATCCATAAATAAAGAATTGTGATATTCATGAGTAGGAATTTTGATTCACTGGCTTTTGCTTATGCTTCTATTGATTATTTGTGGTGCATATTGTGCGCACATTTGATTGATGTGGTATGAATTGCATGGTTTAGTTGACTTAGTCTTAAGTTTTTGAGGTTTCTTTTAAACTTATGAGTGGTAAACTCTGGGTTTTTGAGACTTAGTTTGGATTCTAAAATAGATTATTATGTTTTAGTAGTGTTACTACGATATCACTAGTGCACATAGTGTATTTGACATAGTTCAAAGATGAGGTCTTTAGATGTTACCACTTAGCCATGTAAAGATTTTGAGGTGTGGACATTGGACTCATTTTGTTTTGTGCGGCCTCTGGATTTCAAGTACTCTATATATTGTTTCATTCCATAGTGCATAATGATTCATTCTACATATTGTTTTTGGAGCATTTGATATAACTACTAAATTTATAATTACTATTCATTAAGCCCATAGTTTGGATTTGGGCTCATTGCTTTTCTACATATATTAGGTCATTGTGTTATAGACAAAGGAAAGGGTATTCATGCTGAATAAGTTGATGTTGGGCTTGTATTCAAGTTCTAAACTCTAGTGATATAGGTATTGAACGTGTTGGTCATCATGTATAATAAGTTTTGTTGTGATAGAACTTTTGTTGTGTGTGCAGATGCCTTTATAATATTATGTTGTGTTGTGATGAGAGTGTTGAAGGTTGAGGCTTAACAATAGGATGGCGAACAAGGTAAAGTTTTGCTCGTGAGGATGTTGTACTAGTCAAGTCACTGGTAGGGTCTTGACAGTGTTGATATCAGAGCCAATGCTTATTAGAGCCAACGTTCAGTAGAATTACCTGTAGTTATATTTTATGGACTCTAACCTACTAAATAGGAAGTATGTGCTAGTGGATTGGGTGTTGGTATAGGACTAGCGTAACACCCCACCTCCCGTCCTTGGGCCGATCTCATCCGACGATATCTTTTCTCTTTCTTTGGGCCGCCCAAGAGGTGGGCTTGTGTATCACATTAATATCTTTCCTTTCTCTAATTTTCTCAAATCCTTGGGATTTCCTGAGTTACATTAACTCATATACAGTTTTGATAAGACAATAAGAGATCTTTTAGACAAAATAATTCAATATTATTAATCGATTGAAAAAGGGTACAAAGACATCATGTTTATTACAACAAAAAATAAACTTCAAAATTCAAATAAAATAAGTGGGCCAACATGCCCTGCAATTTAATAAAATCTAAAGAAAATATTCTAAGTAACTTCCATATAACTCTGATTTATCAATTTCTTGAAACATTGGAAAAAAGGGGTGAGGTTACAACCCAATAGATCATCCCAAATATTTAAGTCATTATTTCAACAAATAAGACAAACGTGTTAAACATTTTCAAATATTACATGATTCGCACAACTCATTGTTCACAGTTGTAGTTAAGATCGAAAGAGGTTCACCCTATATGTCTTGGGTCTAGGGAGAGAAATATTTTCAGAACTCAAACCCTTACTAAAGTGTGATCACTCCTGAAGTCCAGTTCACTCTAGGTCAATCTTGATGCCTAGTTCCAAATCAAAGGTCTCGTATGCTGAGTTTAGGGTTGGAACACACAGGAAGAAATCCTTCATCACGTCAGTACATGGTTATAATCTTAATTAATCTTTTGTTAAGTGTAAAACATAACATTCATGTATGTAAATTAAACAAAAATTAAACATGAATTAAACATGTAAGCATGGTAATATCATAACATAACATCACAGATCATGCATCTTTATTCATGTAAGCCTAAGCATGCATATTTTACATGGCATGTATAATGGTGCATCATAGATATTCAAAGCATAACACAATTGCAAGCCTTATTTAAATCAATGTAATAAATTAAAATCGAAAATCATCTCCACCTCAATCGCGTAATCCTTTGATCTTAAGATTCCAAGCTCTTTGAACCTTCACAACTTCTAGCACATAATTTGTGCAAAATTTTGTTTTTCGCCTTCCTACTACTCTAATCATTGTTTGGAACAACCAAAGAATGAAGGAGATGCCAAGAGGGAGGCAAGGAGAACAAGAAGAGAATTGTCTTGTTCTTGCTAGGGTGAAGAGAATGATGTTCATGCTTGGGTTTATACAGAGTTCTAATGGACAAGTTTTGGGAGGTTTGTGGTGTCTTCATTATAGAAACCTTTCTGAAACTCTTCCCCTTTTCATTTTATTTGTTTCTTATGCATAAAATTTAGTAAATAAAGGTTTTAGAAGTTGCTAATACATTATTTTGGGTAGATTTCATTTTAGAAACCTTTCTAATTCTCCATTTTACTTTTTTCCCACTCACATGTATTAGTAAGTAATTGTTTTAGAAGTTGTTAATACATTCTTTTGGGTTTATTTCATTTTAGAAACCCTTTCAATTCTCTATTTACTTTATTTAAATTATTTTATTTTTTATTTTAATTATTCAAAAAAATTTTGGGGTATTACAACTAGCTAGGGATTTGTCTCTATTAATCTATGATTCTACTATTGATTGGTGTTGTGGTATGTGAAAGTTGTAGGATAGCAGATAAACTTAGTGCAAGACAGTCGTGGCTAGCATGGGTGGTTGAGAAAGTTGAGATGATGCTCAACTGTTATGAGCATACACAAGCAAGGTTGGTTTGGCTTCAAGTGTAATGAACTAGATCTTGTACCCATTGGAGCCTTGACAGCCTAGAAATGTAAAGGAGGTTGAGCAAGCACCAAGAGAAGTACCACCTACCCCTACTAGCAACTCTATAATACCCCAAGATTTTATTTGATAATTAGATCAAATAATTGTGAAATAAAATACTTATTTAAACAAAATAAAAATTGAGAAACCATGGAAATGATGATGTAAAATATATATAATTAAATGTATAAAGGGATCATTAAACTCGGAATGATATTGTTAGTTGCATTGTATATTAAATATACATTACGTATTTCATATATGTTTTGCATGGGTTTAGATAGGAAATAGAGTATATTTACTTATAATTAAGTACATAGGCATTTATAGGAACATTGCATGTCAATTACACATTTAGAGCATTTCAATATGGTTTTTATGCATTTCTATCTATGATTTAATGTCAGAGAAAGGATCTAAGTGGTTTATGCAGGTTCAGTGATGCAGATTATGAAGTTGACAAAGATGACACGAATAAATTAATTAATGGTGATGATGATACTTTGCATATTCCAACAGGACCGATTACAAGGGCCCGTGCCAAAAGATTTTAAAGAAACACTACTTGGGCTGGTTCAAGATATTTGAGCCAAACAAGGTGTTAATGGTTTTGCCAACTTTAATATGGACTTAGATAAATCATAATGAGCTATGAGTGTTATCCAAGTGAAAGATAGTCAAAACTATAAGAATTAAAAAGAGCTCTAATAGAAATGCATGTGTGGACAGAATAATTCAAGTCATAATCTCATTAATTTGAGATGATAAAGTTGGTTTGTTGGTCATTATTAGAGATTGCACGAAATTAGTTAACCTTTTATGTGTTATTGGTCTTTTATGTCAAACATTTCAGTTTTCAAGGTGTAATAACTATGCAATAGTGTGTTTGTGTTTGGAGTTAATGCATTGTCCATAGGAGTTACTACTGGAGTTGTGATATGTATTAAGTGTCAGTTAGTGCAGAGTCTTTAATTTTCATGTATAAGTTAATAGTTATTTATTTTTGTGACTTTTTGTATTCCTTGGAGTTACACCCAGGATTTGTATAAATTGGCTTGCTCCTCTTTGAGGAAGGTATCAAATCAGTAAAATGAGTGTTTAATTTGAACATTTCAGATTTTAGAGAGACTTTCTCTTATGTTCCTCATTGAACTTTTCTAGATTTGTCAAGGATTGATCAACCTTGTGGCGTTTAACACTTTGGGTTCTTGTTTCTTTGTTATTCAAGGGTTCAAGTGGATCATTAAATCTGATTTTAACTTTCTTGAGGTGAGCATACTACCTTGAATGGGGGTTCTTAGGATCTAATTCCTAGCGGGTCCGCATCAGTTGGTATCAGAGCTTCGGCTCTAAGATCAGGTTATATCTTTTTGTTTCGTAAATTTCATTTCATATTTCTGTTGCGTCATTTTTGTTTGTCAGTTTTCTTTCATTCGTCTTCCTCTTTTATCTTTTTGTTTCTTGTTTCCATCTTGTTCAATTCTTTTTTTCTTTTCATTACTCTTGAATATTAAAAAAAAAGAGGTGTTTCTGAAAAAAAAGGGTTGTGATTCTGAAAAAAAGGTTGTGGTTCTGGAACAAAAAAGTTGTGATTCTACAAAACAAAAAAATTGTGAATTCTACAAAAAAGGAAAAAAACAGAGTATTTGTTAATTGCTTTTATGTGAGAGAAGTTATTACTGTGAAAGTACTTGTGTTCATATCAAAAGCTATAATCTTGACTGGTTTTCAGTTATTTGATCTCGTGTCTAATTGTTGTTCTTTCTTTTGAACCATTTTTCTAAAAATCATTTCATTCCTTTCTTTTTCATATCCTGACTGTTAACATAAACTCTACAAGATTAAGTTAATTCTTGGTTGGGTTTAATTAGTTCCTCTAAGTGCTATAGGAGAAAGCTACGAAAAGAAACAGTGTGAGCAATTTTCCCAAAGAAAGAAAAAGTGAATATTAGTGTGAGAGGTTTCTTTTTGCTAACATTTTCTTGTAGGTGATTTAATGAAAATGTCAAAAACAAATGAATCATCATCTAAAAGGAAGAACTACAAGATTTTGCGTCTATGATATCTGCCATGCAACAACAATTCAAATGCTTAAATGTGGTGTTCGGTGATTTTAGAGATAGAATAGATAGGCAAGCTGCAGTGCTTCAAACTTTATATGGACGACCTTAAAGAGATCATAATCCAAGAGGACGTGCAAGGCATCATCCTATACATGTGGATGGAGATGTTGATGAAGCTATTAGTGGGGATGAAGATGATTATGAATCTATAGTTGAACTGGATAGAAATAGGCATAGAGGAATTAGGCATGGGAAGGGTTTCCAACAAAATCGCCTTAGAAGTAATGATGGGATAGATAGGAATTTTGGGAACATGAAGATGATTCCGCCTTTTCAAGGGAAAATTGACCCAGAAGTTTATTTGGAGTGGGAGAAAAAAAATTGAGTTGATTTTTTATTGTCGTAATTACTCAGAAGCCAAAAAGGTAAAATTGGCAGTAATTGAGTTTACAAATTATGAAATCATCTGGTGGGATCAACAAGTCACCAATAGAAGGAGAAATCAAGAACAACTGGTCGAAACATAGAGAGAAATGAAAGCTTTAATGAAGAAACAGTTTGTTCCTAGTCATTATTACAGGGAGCTCTATCAAAAACTACAAAGCCTTACGCAAAGGTCAAAGAGTGTGGAGGAATATCATAAAGATATGAAGATGGTTATGATAAGGGCTAATGTGAAGGAAAATCGAGAAGCAACAATGACTCGATTTCTAAAAGGGTTGAACCAGGAGATAGCTGATGTTGTAGATCTTCACCATTGTGTTGAGCTAGAAGACATGGTGCACATGGCGATAAAGGTAGAATGGAGATTGAAAAATAAGTGGGCTTTAAGGTCTACCTCAGCTTCTAGTTCTTATTGGAGGTCAAATTGGAAGAAGGATGATAAAACTGAGACACCCAAAGGCACCATCAAAGTTTCTGTGAAAGACAAAGGTAAATTTATTTCCCAACCCTCTAGAAATAGAGATATTAAATGTTTTAAATGTTTGGGAACTAGATATATCGCTTCACAATGTCTAAACAAAAGGGCAATGATCCTACATGATGATGGTGAAGTGGGGACAGAAAGTGAGAGCGAAGATTCACTGCTTTCATTTGAGAATGCAAGTGAAGATGACATCCAATATCCAGCAGAGGGCGAATCTCTTGTAACGAGGTGTGTCTTGAATTTTCAGATCAAAATAGATGACTTGCAGCAACAATGAGAGAACATAGGTATGTAGTATGATTATTGATGGTGGGAGTTGCACAAGTGTTGCAAGCACTACATTAGTGGATAAATTAAACTTGCCTCTTCTTAAACACCCTAGACCATACAAGTTGCAGTGGTTGAATGATTGTGGGGAAGTGCGAGTCAACAAACAAGTTTTGGTTTCTTTTTCAATTAGGAAATATCATGATGAAGTCCTATGTGATGTAGTTCCTATGCATGCTGGTCATATTCTTTTGGGGAGGCCTTGGCAATTTGTTTGAAATGTGATACATGATGGATTTAGGAATAGGTACTCATTTGTAAAAGATAATAAAAAAATTACTCTTGTACCATTAACTCCTCAGCAGGTCTTTGAAGACAAATTGAAGTTGAAAAATGAAAGCCATGGAAAAACAAATGAGAGTGAAAAAACAAGAAAAAAAAGGAATGGAAAGAGAGAGAAATAAAAAAAGAAAATGAGAAGAAAATAAAAAAGAAATAGAGGAAAAAGCAAATGAAAAGAGAGCAAAGAAAAAGAAAGTGAAGAAACAAAAAAGGAGAAAAGAAAAGAGTCAACTTTTATGCAAATAAGAGCGAAGTGAGGGTTGCTTATTTTATAAAACAACATTTATTTGTACTTTTGTACAAAGAAGTTTGTTTGATTACAAACAACTTAACCCTTTTCTTCCAAGTGTCGTTATCTCTTTATTGCAGGAATTTGAAGATGTGTTCTCAGTGGAAGTTCCTAATGGTTTACCACCTTTAAGAGGTATAGGACATCAGATTGATTTCCTTTAGGGAGCCGCAATTCCAAATCGTCCAGCCTATAGAATTAATCCGGAGGAGACAAAGGCAAGTAGAAGATCTCATAAGCAAAAGACAAATTGGAGAGAGTTTGAGCCCTTGTGTAGTTCTCATACTTCTTGTTCCTAAGAAGGATGGATCTTGGAGAATGTGCGTTCATTGCAGAGCTGTGAATAATATTATGGTAAAGTATCGCCATCCTATTCCTCTCTTAGATGAACTACATGGCTCTACTATCTTTACCAAAATTGATTTGAAATTTGGATATCATCAAATTAGAATGAGGGAAGGAGATGAGTGGAAAACTACATTCAAAACCAAGCATAGTCTCTATGAATGGTTAGTGATGCCATTTGGGCTCACTAATGCTCCAAGCACATTTATGAGATTAATGAATCATGTTTTGCGTGCTTTTATTGGAAAGTTTGTTGTAGTATATTTTGATGACATTTTAGTGTACAATAGAAATTTCAATGAACATATGGGTCATCTGAGACGTGTCCTTGATGTTCTTAGAAAAGAAAAATTGTATGCTAATCTTAAAAAGTGCACATTCTGCATGGATAAGGTTGTTTTTCTCGATTTTGTTGTAAGTGCAAAGGATATTGAGGTCGATGAAGAGAAGATAAAGGCAATAAAAGATTGACTAATACCAAAAAACATTACTGAGGTAAGAAGCTTTTATGGGTTAGCAAGTTTTTATCGGCGTTTTGTGAAGGATTTTAGCACACTTGCTGCACTACTAACTGAAGTTATTAAAAAAATCTGTTACTTTTTGTTGGGGTAAAGAGCAAGAGCATGCTTTTAATGTTCTTAAAGAACATTTATGCTCTGCACCTTTGTTGACATTGCCTAATTTCAATAAAACTTTTGAGATTGAATGTGATGCCTCGGGAGTTGGTATAGGTGTTGTTTTGATGCAAGAAAGGCGACCTATTGCATATTTCAGTGAAAAGCTAAATGGGGTTGCATTGAATTGTCCAACCTATGACAAAGAGCTTTATGCACTTGTAAGGGCATTAGAGACATGGCAACATTATCTATGGCCTAAAGAATTTGTCATCCACATAGATCATGAATCTTTGAAGAATCTCCAAAGTCAAGGTAAGTTGAACAAAAGGCATGCTAGATGGCTAGAATTTATTGAAACTGTGACACCTCCCCCGGACCCCTCGGACCGGAACCCCAATCCATTCGTGCGCGCATCACGTGGGGCCAGCGCTTCTACTAGCGCTCCCGTCAGCTCTCTACTATGCGCGCGAGACTCTCGATCTCTCTGAGGGGCTGATCCGCCGGCGGTCCGGGGTTGCCAACCTCTTTCTACACGCTAAACTCAAGTCTCAATTTTCAGCAAATGAGAAAACTATTTAAATCCTGATAAACATGCTACTATGTTTATCGATGAATATCATAATTCAGAAAATAGTTTCAAATACTTCACCGGA
>JAJIYU010007619.1:0-18942 GCA_030144865.1 Tinospora cordifolia | reverse complement strand
GCAGCGGGCCTCATCTATTAATATTGTTGTAATCGTTCATGGAGACATTTTTTCATAACTATTGCCAATAAAAACCAGTGTTCTTTCTAGTCTTCTTTTCTTTTCTAGTGTTTCTCAGTTTTTAGTTCTCATTGGAGTTAGAATGCTTTGCATCTCCAGCTCATTATTTTATCTATTATATTATCTTTTTTTTTTTTAACAATATTCTATTAATTTCCTGACATTTGTTTGTTTTTTTTTTTTAAGAGTTTCAAATAACGTTGTTTTCTCAAAATTAAAAAAAAAATGTTGAAATTGGAACTACTGGTAAAGCTTTATATGCACTAGGTATCAACATTCTCTACTAATAAAAACAGAAAAAGTACTGCTCCCATCAATCATAAATTAAAAACACGTGTCCAATCATTTGAGGAACACGTGTCAAATGAGATTTCTTGACGTACTGTGTAGAAGGATAATTCTTCACATTGTAAAATTTCTAAATACCCTTTTTCATTTATGCCGCCTTCAATTTTATAATAAAACAAAATTTAATAGTCTACATTTATTTCATTTTATTTAATTTTCATTCTAAGGCACATTCCCCAAAAGTCTTCGCCTAATTGAAGAAACGACGGAGGGATGGTTCGGTCATTTCAAACCAGAACAATATTCCAAAACCTATCTCCGTATTCTCTCACATGCGGCTTTTCAGTCACAAAATTCACTGAACTTCCCATTTTAGCCCTTCTTCGTTGGTTCTTCCCCAGCACAACACCGTCGCTTCTGCAAACCAAGCTATTCGATCAAATTCCAATTTACACACACAGAGAAGAAACCGGAAACCACGAAAACCCTCTCTGCAATCTCGAAGACAAGAAACGCGATACCAAAACCTTGTCCCTAGGCGATAATCGTACGGTTGAGAAAGAAATCACTGATTCATTTTAGACATGCTTCCGCAGCAAACCCCGGGGGAAACCGACCGGCCAGCGCCGATCATCCAGCCGTCGTCGCCGCGGTTCCCACTATCGTCGTCCTCCGGCACTCCGACCGCCGGAGCTAACCGGAGGATCGCGATCGCCGTCGATCTCAGCGATGAGAGCGCGTTTGCCGTCAAATGGGCTGTACAGAACTATCTCCGCCCCGGTGATGCTGTGATCCTTCTCCATGTCCGGCCGACAAGCGTACTTTATGGCGCCGACTGGGGTTCTATCGACCTCTCCGTCGAAACCGACGAGGAATCGCAGCAGAAGCTGGAAGATGATTTTGATGCTTTTACAACTACGAAAGCGAGTGATGTTGCGCAGCCGTTGGTTGAAGCTCAGATTCCGTTCAAGATCCATATAGTGAAGGATCATGATATGAAGGAGAGGCTTTGTTTGGAGGTGGAGAGGTTAGGGTTGAGTGCCGTGATTATGGGAAGCCGAGGATTTGGCGCTTCGAAGAGGAGTAGTAAGGGGAGGCTAGGAAGTGTTAGTGATTATTGCGTGCATCACTGTGTGTGTCCGGTTGTGGTTGTTAGGTACCCGGAGGAAAAAGACGGCGGTGTTGCTGGGAGTGAAGCTGATGGCAATGCTAAGTTGGCGGTGAAGGAGAAAGAGGTGGTGGAGCTGCATCCGGTACCGGAGGAGGAGCAGGAGGAACGTGAGGCCTCCGATGAACATAAAGGTTTAGGCTTTTTGATCTTTAGCTTTCGTTTCAATCTGTTGTTATCTTCATTTTGGTGCTTGGATGCTTTGCGTTTGGTGTTTGTGCTATTGTTCGTTGCTAAGTCGGGATTTCCATATTTTGTTTTCCTTTAGTGATTAATCTTTGATTAAGCTTGTTGTTTGCGCTTGTATTGGTACACTTTGATGTCCCGATTACCTTCTGTTTTTATTTTTTAGAGGTAGGATTCACAAGTTTATGAGTTCCTTCCTTGATTAGTTTGTTATTGTTCATAACAATCTTCTTCATCAAGTTATCTACTTGAGCAACTGATTTGAAACATTTTTTATTTTCGTTGAACACAGGCATATCAACATGTTCTAGTTGTTATAACTGTTAAAAATTTGTCTACCAAATTGTTGGTGCTGGATGAAAAGGAATTTTATCTGTAACTGTTTCTTTTGATTGGTTTTGTGGTTTTGGCTCTTTTTAATGCGTCAATAGGCATATGTTTTAATATTTGCTTCAATGGTAGTTTAATTTGAAATCTGTCTTTATTCAGTTTCTTTCTCAAACAGCCATTCGTATAATTGGAAATTCATCATCCTTATTTTTATCTTAATGCATTCTATATTTGTCATCTCCTATCTCCGTTTCTGGCACATTTATCCTTTAGATTCATGGAGTTTGCTCCTTGAAAAGCTTGTTTTAGGTACAATTAACAGAAATGATGATTTTTAACAATATTACTTTGAATAGTTACGTTTGGTAAATTATGAAAAAATTTTGTGATTCTTCTGGATTAGTTGTGCAGTTGATTTATATTTTTAACTTTTTTTGTTTAAACTAATTTAGTGGATTTTATTTATATTTTTATATTGATTAATGTGCAAGTAATTGATTCCATTCATTCAGGAATTGAATTTACCATTTGAAGTTTGATTCATAGTAAGGCATGGTAGATTTGAACATTAGTATGAAATTCTTTGTTTTATAATGAATTTTATATTATAAGATAATTTGTTTCAAGGCACCAAGGGAATATCTAGGGTGATTAAAATATTGATTTATAAATTCCTAGCGAATTAATTAATTATCTACAAATCTATGGATAGTTCGTATGTAAAATTATTTATAACTCACTATATTCTATAGTGAATGTAAACTTTTCATAAATTGACCATATAATATTATAGACTCTGATCGAACGTCAAAGAGATTTAATGAAATCGAAAGCTTTCTTGTGCATAAAAAATGTTGGCTAGCAAATATCTGTTTCGTGAGAGTCAGCGGAGATTTTGAAGTCTTTTTCCTTTTCTTTTTTTTTTCCAAGAGCTAATGAAGGTTTACTGTAGAAAGGGGGCTTTTTTGTTTTATTTTTTATTTTAAATCAAAGAGAGTGAGAGGCCCTTCTGATCTTTTTAAATATTTGCAAAAGCCCCTGGTGCCTGCCTGATACCCCTCCTTGATGTTTCCTCTCTGAAACATCTTGGGTTTGCTTAGAGAACACTGAGAATAATCTATATCTTGATTTCAAATATGTCATCTGCCGCTATGGTAAATGATACTATTTTGAAACTTAATTGTACTTTTACTTAATGGTCTCAAGATATTCTTTTGTAATGGTTCTCAAAGAAATTATTAGCAGAGATGAAGGAAGAAGTGCCTTAGTTTTACTGAAAACAGATTTGAAAAAGTACAGTGTACCGCTAAAAAAATGAGAATATGTACTAATTTTACCATGTTGTTACCAAACCAAAATGCCTGTGGAATACTTCTGTTGCATCTGTAATTAATTATTCTTTTTGACTTTTACATCAATGTTGGGTAACCATTGCTTAGTTTTATTTTGCCTCACTTATGTTTTTGATGTTGTTGTCATGATTTAATTGAGGTTTCTTGAGTAATTTTGTCTAGTTTACTCTAGTTTTATGAATAGTAATTCCATTTTCTTGTTTTGAGTGATATGTTAATATTACTATTGGATTACTTGTTGAGCACTTTTATGTAGAATCATGTAGGTAAAACTCCATGACATTTATGGCTAAGTGCAATACCTATTACATTTGGGATTTGGCTTATCCTATGGAATATGAAGTCATGTTGCTTTAGAAATTCTCTCCACAATGTTTCATGCATGTTCTGCTCCTCCTTGGAGGACATCTGTATGAAGTTTCATTGTTAAAGTTGTGCTCAGACTTCCAACCATTTAATTATTTTTTCATTATTTTCATGGAAAAGATAATTTCAAGCTCCAAAACACGCACGGGATTGTTTCTTTTCATGCCCGATGTTATTTTCCCTGGGCACTTCAAACTCAATTTGTCAACTCACTCCCTTAGACTTTATTTACAAAAAATAAAAAATAAAAAAATAAAAAAATAAAAAAATCAGTGTTACTGACAACAGAGGAAGACCAGGAGGATTGTGTTAATATTGAGACTATTTTAATATATGAAGCATAGTGCATTGTCATTTAATGCTGCAACGACTATTGCTGAAGAGTAGAGAGTGAGGTGTAGTTCCAACCTTCTACAAGCTTCACCTATTTTGATGCTTCCTTTTGCGCGTTAGACGTAACTAAAAATTGTGAGAGTTAAATAGATAGATGAATTTCCATATTAGGGATCTATGAGACATTGAGATGCAATACATGACCATGGAGGGTGACAATGTTGTTTTTTTTTTATTTTAGGTCAATCATCCTTACAATTGAAGATTCAAAATAATGGTTGTGGTGTCATATCAGGAATTATATCGTACTCTAGGTAGATTTTTTTTTAAAAAAAATTATTTGAGAAGTGCGCAATGTTTTTTGCATCATCGATGAATGATTAGGTTAGTACCTGTTTATGGATTTGGTTACTTACCAATGGTGCTCACTAAAACAGTTGTGGTAAATAGGTGCTTGCTTGTGCCTTTTGGGTTGAAGATTGCTTAAGAAACTGTCATGGGCTTAGTGGACAAATTATTCCAATTGCGTGTTGGTCAATAAGTGCTTGTAGTTAGTGATTACCTATTAATGTAACATGAGAGCCAATAAAAATTTATTTTGGAATATTGATTGTATGACACATTAGAGACTCATGAATTGTTTTAATGAAGTAAAGAAATTGTGCTTGGAGTTTCCATGTAAGTTTAAATATTGAAAGATAATATGGAAATAAAACATATATGAGATATAGTAGGAATAACCCCAATTGAATATACAATGAGGAAAATTTGACTAAGCTGGGTTGCATGTATACAATGAAAATGATTAACTATGCCAAATGAGAATAGTGACTCATTAATAATTAATGATAATGGAGGATATGAAAAAAAGAGTTTAAAATAAGCTAATGTAAGATAACTAAGAAAAATACAGTTATTAAAAATACAGCCGTCAGTTTCAAATGCTATCAAAGTAGCCCTTGCTAGAGCAAAGTGGTGGAAGTGGGATTATGTAGCAGATTCTAGTTTAGCTCTCTTTAACGTCCATTTCTATTTCAAATTGAAACTCTATTTTGTTTTGAAGGTTTAAGTCATAATAGGCAAAAGATCTTTCCTAATTTTTCAGACTTTATGCCTCTACTACATTAGAGGTTATGAAAGTAAATATAAATATTGTTTGTATATATACACACAATTTTCATTTAGAGGTTGCACATAGAGGTGACATGCACTAGTGAGTTTGGTCTAATAGAGAAAATGCTACGTCTAGTATAACAGATTGCTTTATAGAATATAGGGAACTGGTTTGTATTGGTTTTGATGATCCATGTAAAAGAAAAAAAATCTATGAGAATTTTTGTTCTTATTATTAAACCATTCAATTCAACCCTCTCTCTGGTTTGGATTTATTACTATTAGGCTAATTGTTCTCAAATGCTAGGTTTATAATAGGTAAAGATAACTACGAAAGAATTGAAGATATGTTCTTGAGATAATAACTATGTGGATGGAGGAGGTTTATGTAATTGACAAGCGATACGTTGTCATTGCATGAAAAGGAGTTGATAGTGATTGAGGGACTGAACGTAAGATTTAGAATGATTGTTATTTGATTTGCACAGTTATCATCTTACTTTTCGACGTGTTTACATATTTTCAAAATGATATGTTAAATTTTATATTATATTAGCTTAAGACAAGCAATTTTTAATTCTAGTTTTTTTAAAATGTTAGCTTAGTATGTGTATTTTATTTTTAAAATTTTATGGTTTGTAATACTGATACTGATTTTCAAGCGGCTTAGGGTCAAGGATTATAATTTAGGAAATATGTGGTATTTATTAAATTTTATTTCTTTTTCAATTTTCAGTTATACTTTATTCACCACTTTCTTTCTAAAGTTTTCTCATTATTATTGAGAACACTTGATATTTTTTGAAATTTGAATGATTGTTCCCCACTTAACATTGTTGTTTGAGCTTATTGGGAGTTGATTTTAAAGCCTAAGGTTTGTTACTATGAACTTTATTTCTTGAGTAATTTATGCTCCATTTGTTTCTTAGTGACGTGCCATTCTATTTAAAGATTATTTATTTCCTTGCATAAGTTAAGGTTTGTTTAGTGAGAATCTACCTTTGTGACACGTGAGCTCACGCATTGGAAGAAATAAGAGGGTTTTTATTAGGATGGTAGAGAAATGTATAATAAATGCCAGTTGCTATGGTAATGGCAGTTTGTAATTTTTGAGGTCTTTTTATATTTTTTTCAAAAAAGTTTCTCTGTTCCCTTGTGCTTGTTAGAATTTTTATATTTTTAAAATGATTCTTTTTTTGTTTGTTTGCCTTTCTGTTTGTTTTTGTATTTGTCATAGGCCTCCTCAGTGTGCATTTTGTACTCGATCTCTACTTAATGTTTTTAATTTATTAAAAGGAAAAAAAACAAGAAATTTAGAAAGGAAAATGAGAAGAAAAATTTGTGCTTAATTTCAATTGTATATTTTATTTTTATTTGCGAGTATTATTTATTCTAGAAAAAAAATAGGCACATAACGTTTGAAGCTTTAATTTGAAATTTTTTTGATAATTGAAGAGATTATGAATGAAAGCAATCCTTTGTAGTGTACACCTGCTGTTTTGTCTCTAGGATAGTGTTACCATTGTTTGCATGAAGAATAACTTGAGTCCAAACTTGTAAATGGGATTGCCGCCAAGGAGATGGCGTGGTAGTTGACTTCAGGTTCGCGCTCCCAAATTGTCACGGGATTGAGTCACCAAAGGGCCATCCCTTGAGTCTCCCGGGCCCTGGTCTTGCGGTCAGCGGGGATACCCCATGGTGGATTAGTTGGGCACAAGCTCGGATACCACCATGCAGCGTCGCCTAGGCGCTAGGCGTCCAGGCCCTCTCAACATCTAGGCCACCGCCTACGCGCTAGGAGGGCTTCTCTGCAAATTTTTTTAAAAAATAGGAGGGTTTTTAATTAATTAATTAATTTTTTAATTTTAACCTAAATCTAATAACTCTGTTCTCAAACCTCTCAAAGTCAAACGACTCGAACCAACGTCGATGATCATCTCTGAGACTCTGGCGATCATCTCCGACACTCAGGCGAGCAACTCTGACGTCTTTTTCGGTGAGTGACTCCGACGACTCTCTCCATTTCACTGTGCGTGTCTCTCCCTTTCTCTCTCTGCTCTCTTTCTGCGTCTCTCCGGCTCTCTTTGCTATGCCTCTATCTCTTTTTGCATCTCTCCCTCTTTGTCTTTCTACGTCCCTCCCTCTCTCTCTACTCTCTTCCACTCTATCTTTCTACGTTTCTCTCCTCTCTCTCTCTATCTAGGTCTCTCTTCTATCTCTCTCTATCTACGTCTCTCTTCTGTCTCTTTACGTATCTCTCTCTCTCTCTCTCTCTCTCTCTCTCACTCTTGCGTGCAAAATTAGCTCTTCTTTTTTGAATGTTATGAATATGAAATATGTGAACTTATGATGATCATAATTTTATCATAATGTATTATCTAATATGTCATTATTTGTAATTTTATAATTTATATATCATTAATTAATTAAATATAAAATATAAATAAATAAAATTATAATAAAATTTTTAAACAATTTTTCAGAAATATATATATATATATTAGGTAAGAGACCAATAAATAAATAAATAATTCTTTAGGGATATTTAAATAATTATTTTAAGGACCGCCTAGTCCTCGCCTAGGCCCCGCCTCGCCTTACGGAGGCTTATCGTCTTAAACCGTTTTACTGCCTTGACAACACTGCCACCATGCATTTAAAAAAAAAAAAACCCTTGTAAATGGGATGATTCTTTCCACTCAATTGATTATTGGCAATGTTTCTATGTGGGCACGTTATTATCAAGAATTAGGAATTCTCTTAATCTGGATTGTGGCCTATAGATGAAGGCTAACTCCCATTGTGATGCTATCTGCCCCAACAAGATTCTTTCTCACCTTGGGCAATTGAAGAATTAGAGTGATTGATTGCCTTTCCTCCACTCAAAACTTGATGCTATCATTTGAATGGTACATGCCACCTTCCTTCATGCTTTGTAGATCCCTTGGGAAGGTGGCAAACATGTCTACTGCCTTGTATGCCTCTTTCTTGCAATCAAAATCAATATTGTCATTTTTTTTGTTAAATGACCAAAAAAAAAAGGTTATGCTGGCCTTGTGAAACCATGGATCAAACTTCCTCTATAGAGTTTGTGACAACCTAATATTGTTGGGGATGGTTAAGACACAAAACATTGGACAAACTGGTAAGGCTTTCTGGTAAAAATCACCAAGTATGATTGCATTTTTTTTCACCCACATAGGGATCAATGAAATTATTGGACCTATGGCTAGAGTTTTTGATGTTTAAACCAACGTGCAGACTTGTTTAATCAAAGGTAAATTCCATTGTATTTTACTTAAAATAGATGGTTGATTTGATAAGGCTTGGATGTTGTTAAATACCTAAGCTTGTACTTTTATGTCTTTAAGTATAGGGTTACAATCTTGTTGACCTTCATGTTAACAAAAATGCCCTTAAGTTTCTTCAAAATAGTTTATTGAGAATCTATGAATTGTTTGGATCTATGGAGTAGCTGTGAGCCTGTGATAGTTGATAGTCTTGGTTCAATTTGAAACCTTGCTTAAGAAGGCTTAATGATGATAGAATTTGGGTTCATTAAATAGTTGGCCTGGGTGAGCAGTCTACTCTGAATCGAATTTTTAAGATATAATCTGAAATATTTGTTCAAACAATAGTTTTAAATAAAAGTATGACCAAAAAGTTAGAACGGATTGCATGGACACTTAGTCTCTACCAAGAAACGAAAATTCGACTTCGCCTTAGACTTTAACCTTTGAAAATTTGAAATAATTCGAAGAGTTCGAGAAATTTGAAAGAATTTTTGTAAAAACTTGCCATTTAAGAAAAGTTCAAAAAAATAATTTATAAATGTTAAAATATGCAAAATTTCTCTTAAAAATGATAAAGACAATTATAAATAAATACATTTTACATATAAAAGTATGCATATAATGGTTTTAAACATGTATTTTAGCATTAACAAAAAATATTACTCATGTTTAATAAACGTTGTAAAAAAAAATAGCCATTCATCAATTACGCATGTCTTGCCTTCAATATTCTTTATTTATAGGGACATTTTTTTAACAATATTTATGATTATACAAAAGAATCTCTTTGCACCATATAAATTCTTTCATAATAAATGCCTTTTTTGCATGTTTGTTTGTAAAAATTGTCGAAATTTTGATATTAGGTTAACTTCATGGATCTTTTGAAAGATTTCAATAAAATTTTGTAACACAATTACATATGAACTTTGCTTCGATTGTCCAAATTACCTAATTAAATTCGGTTAATTTCATTGAAATTCGACTAATTTTCATACCATGGTCTCAACAAGTTAATGCTCCTTTTTTGATGGTCATGTCTTGGTCATGAAGGGGTAGAGACAAATATAGAATAGCCAACAAATACCAAACTTGCAATAGATTTTTGCAAAGAGACTTGAACTGCATGTTTCCCAAAACTAAAGCTTTGATGCACTAGAAGCTTTTAACTACTAGACCTGAAAGATATAGTTGATAGATGGAGGCTCAACATTGTGTACTAATCTACTCAAGTTCATTCAAGAAAACTTTTCCTTAGCTACGTGGGGTTGGTTATCATGGAGGGGTAAGCGGACATGAATTATACATCCTAATCCCTGATCCCATCATGCAGTCTAATTTAATAAATTCTGACATGGTTGATTTGACCAATTTTTATGCTGGTAATTAGCTATCTAAGGCAACTGGATTGTGTGGAAACTTAGTCTCAACAAGGAAGACGAAGTTATCACTAGCACTCCTTTCTTGATGCCCCTATCTTCGTCATGGAGGGGTAGAAGTGGAGATAGAATGACCAACAAAGACCACCTTATTATAGATTTTTGTCAAGTGACTTGAACTCTAGACTTTTCACGAAATTAGAGCTTTGATGCATGTTAGAAGCTTTGAACCACTACTAAAAGATATATTTGATAGTGGAGGCTCAAAAATGTATGCTAATCTATCAACTCAACTCAACTCAAGAAAGTTTTTTGGCTAGCTATGTAGGATTGGCTCTTAATAAGGGGTAAGTAGACATTTATGTACATCCTAAATCCCGTTCTGTAAGATAGTCTAATGTGATAAATTCTATCACATTTGATTTGATCAAGTTTTTATGTTGGTTATTAGCTACTTAAGGCAACATTTCTTTCATTTGGGCATATGACAATTGTATTTTTTACTTGGATAGGTAGAGTTATGCCTTCATCACCAAGAAAAAAGGTTCCATAACACTTCTATTTGACCTGTTCAATTGTTTTTAGTTAACTAATCTTCAAATGCTTATGTTAATAATTTTGCAAATTAATAAACATTACAAACAATAAACAAAATCGGTCTTCAAATGCATGGTTGTTAGAATTGGGATGTAAGATTTTGTTATGCAAATCTTGGGAAACTATTCGTAGGATTGGGACCTTGTTCCTTTCATTGCTTTAGGGCTTTCTTTCCTACATCTATTGTTTGGCCATCAATTATGGCATCGAATTTTACAATGTTGTCGCCTATATATGATCTGTGTAGATATTGATATCTTGATCATGTTATTTTACTTTATAGCACTGTACTTAGAATCTTGATTTGGATCATGAATGCATGAATTGTGAACAGATTCACCCCCTAGCAATTTGGATCTCATGTGAGAATCAATTTCTAGTGAATCATTCGTGAATAAGGTGAATTAATGAGGATTGCACGATTCACAATTCGATCCAATTTAGGTGCTTTATTGGCTGTTCTATGTTTGTGGTCTACAATGAAAAATAAAATTGCCCATTTAACCATTACAAAATAAATAAATGACAACTTTACCATTTGAAAACAAACTAGCATTTTTTAAAGAAGAAACATTCTAACTTAAAAAAAAAAGAAGACTCAATTCCTTGTGATTAAGAAAAGTTGCAGCAACAGCTTTATCATCTTATATTGCTTAATGGTTATTTTTAATATTTTGATATTTTGTAATTTGTTGACTTGTTATAGTTTTGAACTTTTAAGTCATGCTAGTCAATTGGGTATTTTGAATTTTAATGTTTGAAATAGTTGAGCTTTTATTTATTAATATGCATTCCTTTGTTGTCTAATTTTCTATTTTGAGTATTTCCTCCACTTATTGTGCCATTTATGAAGTTGCAAGCTATAAATTGTATGCGATCTTCAATTGTGTGTTATTATGTTCTACCATATTCATGTGTTGTTTCTTTGACTTCGAAATCTTGGACAATTTATCACCTTAATAAGACTTGTATGGCAAAAATTAAATTCATTGATTAAATTTAATAGAATGTCACATCTTAAAAACAAGATGTTAAACTTTGTAATAGAAATCTATTGTAGTATGAAGAATACAAATAATATATCTAGAAACTAAGATTTATATACAAATCACATTGGTACCTCGAATCCCACGATTCATTGATTTTAATTTTGACTCGATTCGCAAGGAGCCTAATGATTCACTTGCAATTCACAATTCTGACTACTATGCTTTGTAGTTTATAAATTGATCATTTTTGAGGTATATAGGTTGAACATTGACATACATGTAATTTAATATATTATGTTAACATGTACATAGGGGATGCAGCGATGTAAAACGTGATCCTCCTTGTCAACATTTTGTAAACTTGGGATCTACCTTTTATGCTACATTCTCAACATTTTCAATTAGTTTATTTTATTATCTATATAGTTTATTTGTATTTAAAGTGTGATTTGATCATTTTGTAAAATCTTACAACTTATGATCTGATCATCTAAAACACCTCGGCAATCTTGGTTGGAATCCCAATCTTGACTACACTGTCGAAATGATGGGAGGTCCTAGGAGTAGTTGGTAAGACACAAGGGGAGAAAAAGTTTTTGGTGGTAAAACCTCCCTATCTTGTAGCTCAATGAAATCAAAGTATTAAAATTTTGGTAATAGAACTTTGTTTACCATTATGGTTGGTTCAACTACAGTCAAACCCAACCCTCTAACCCGAAATACAGGTTGGCTTGGCAGGTTTTGAGATCATATAGTTATTGTTGATTGTTGCTCTCTATGAAAGAAAATGTTGCTTAATATTGGCTGCATCTATGGTTAATACCGACTCTGCCCAACCAGTGTGGACCCCTGGTTGGTCTCTAGTAACTAGCTGGCTGGGCATCTTCTGGTTAAGGGCCATGGTCTTCATTGCATTCTTATAGTTCTTATTCTGTGATGAAGTTTTTCCTAGCTATTTTCTGTTCATTACTATTTTGGATATGATATTTTTATTCTGCAAATATCTGATAATACCATTTGAGTCATTGGAGCATAAGAGCATAAACTCTGAGTCATAGTTTTGGATACCTGAAATGTGATTGAAATGAATCTTGTGTAGGGTATTTGTTAAAAGAAAGTTAATCTCGAGTTCTGCTAATGGGCATTTTGTTGGGCACTTGTGATTGCAAATTGGAACTTGGGCATATCGAACTTATTGCCACAGTGATTCAAGTGATTTTTCCTACTTTTGATTTAAATGCTTGATTTTTCATATTGTTGAATTTGAATTCTTGTTCTATCAATTGAACCAAGTTAAGGCCTAAAGCAACTGGTTCGGAGATTTGCACTATTCCTTAAAGTTGTTGATAGATTGTATCTGGTTTATCCTGATTATGTGGAATCGAGAATATGTTGTCTGCATCGAATCGTAGAAGTTGTTTCATTTCTTCCCATAAGATAAATTGCAACTTATGTTGAATAATCATTTAACATAATTGATGTAGTATCTTATTTATACTTGCATGGTAGCAGATTAGGTCCTCACTAGGTTTTAAAAGTGAAAGGACTTTTTGGATTAAACTTCTCTCCGGACCTATAAATCATCATTTTGGATTACGAACTCTTGACTTGAATCCCGTGACCACTAGATACATACCTTGAACAACTAGGCTCTTGATTATTTCCCACACACCCTTTTTTACTTTTATTTCATGTCAATAATGTTTTTTTTTTTTTTTTTTTGTCCGCAGATGATGCTTAGCAAAGGAAAAGGGGTCATGGCATGATACCCCCTGAACCCAGGTGAGTTATTATACTCATGCGCTGCTGTATATCTATCCCATTCAAATTCAACTGTATGTTCAGTTTTAAGACTTGAATGCATTAGCAGTTTCATGTCTAGTCCTGCAACATTTGTAATGCATGTTACGAGTTTGTAACACGAAATGGTCAACTGCTCTTTGGAGAGAAAGTGCACGCCATTGTTTTTTGCAGTAAATTGGTGCATCATCGTGTAATTGTTGGGCTTGGTTTTGGGTGGGTGAAGCCTTATTTAGTGCCTTTTTAAGATAGAAGTCTGGAATTCAAGATGGGCATTCTTAACAGTCTTCATTTTTAATTTCTGAGCAGCTAATGGGTTTAATCTGTCTTGTAGAATCATGAATAAGGCATGAAAGTGTGGAGGCGAAGTTCATGGTGATGTGTCTTGACTATCTACGAGACGTTGCTAGGTGGAATCATGCCGTGCAATTCAACGATGGGTCTCTGCCTGGTGTCGGTTTCTGTATCCTTTCTTGTTCAAACTGTAACGCGAACTGTCTCACTTGAATATATTTATATTCTGTGGGATTAAACTTATGATGGTATTTGTATGGTTGATGATTTCCTATGGGTTGTTCTCTGTACGCCTTTCAGAAAGCTTCAATTTCATTTCATGTGGATGGGTCATCAGCTTCTACTGTTTGTAATTCTGCACTGTTTTCCAAACCTCCTCTTTTGTTTGTTGGTGTTACTAAGCTGCTCTATTCTCCTGGTAGCTGCCCATTATATATATATATATATTTATTTGTCTTTCCGGTTTCATGGCTGTAGGTGCATCTTGCTGATTTTTGCTCTTCACTCGGACAAATGGGTGGAGACGCTTCTTACTTTATATATATATACATTACCATAATAAAAGCAATAAACATTTGTAAATAAAAATGAAAGTCTATAGATTGGTAATCATTTTCCTTTACTTTCATTTAAATAATTCTCCTAAAATTGGACCATACCCTTGAATTAACAAGCATTTGTAAACTTTCTTATTTTAATTTTTAGAGGCGTGTTTGATGGTTAAAGGCTTTCTCTTTATCGCACGAGAGAGCCTTTGTACATGGTTATGTTTTGGTTATTCGAATGGTAAGAAAAAAATTGTTGAAAACATCTTTTTCTCTCATTTGCCAAACTGAAGTTGGGGAATCACGATTTTCTGAACAACAAATCACATTTTTTATTTTATACTTTTGAAGAAAATCAGTTTTAAGAACTAACACAGTACACAGGTTTACATTTAAAGCTAAGTTCAGTTTGTAATCTGAAAAGCAATTAACGAAAAAGGTGAAATGCAGAAAATAGCATACCAACGTTTCCCAAAAAGTGTATAGCATTTTGTGAATTTTACAACTCTGTTCTCAATTTTAATGTACGAAGCACATTCTTCTTTCTTTTTTTTTTGTTTTGTTTTTTGAGAAATGAGTTGATTTTTTCTTGTCATGAAGTTTCAAAAAATATATTAACGTTAAAAAATGTTTTTAAAATTTGAAAAATAAGAATACATTGTTCGATAATTCGAAGGTTCGGGAGTCCAATCAACTATAGATCAATTAAAAATTAAATTTTTTTTAATGTCAACTCAAAAACAACTTTTTATCTTAACTGGTTTTTTCAAATGAAACGCAGCAAGAAAAAATCTTCAAATCGGAGTTATCCTTCCTTCTTCTTTTAACTTCTTTAATTAAAAAAAAAAAGAATAATAATTTATAGGATTAAATATTCCAAAGAAATGATAATACAAAAAAAAAAACAACAAAGAAACCCTGTGAGCCGCGATTTGTGCTGTTTACGAAAGCAAAACCGTTCGTCCTTCGTTCTGAAAAATAAAAATAAAAATGGCTTATTCTTTCACCTCGAGTCGGTGTTTGATAAGAAGACGACTTCTTGCTTTGAGATTCGCTACTCTCAATTCATTCTCCCCTCTTTCTTCTCCTTTGTCTCGTACTCAAATCTTCCAGGCTTCTCGTAATACTTCAATTTTCTCTAGGGTTTTCTGCTCTCGCCACTTGAATCTTGATGAAGTCGGGGGACCAACCTCAATAGATTACCGGTGAGCACAATTTTTACTGATTGATTCTTTTTTTTTTTTTTTCTTCTTAATTGAACTGAGGTGTATGATGCTTCTGATTCTGATTGATTTTGGACTTAAAAAAAAAAAAAAAACGATTGGGCTGTGGAATCCTAGATCTCTTCTGCAGGAGGACGAGTTCCACAAATTGGCTGATGCCACGATTCAGGATCTTCAGGAGAAATTTGAGGTAACTTTAACGCTTATTCTGCTGTTGATTTTGATGATTTCACTAGTGCAATTGTCGGTTTTATCTGTTCATCTTGTGTTCAACTTTTGCTAGGAGTTCTTAGAAATATTTTCCTAGCATCTCGTATTGAAGTTAAGTAAGAAACTCTTACGAACTCGTCTTCTAACGCTAAAAGCGTAAAATAAGAAAGAAAACAGAAAGGTTATTGGTTTATTTAAAGCGACTAGAACCAAAACCTCCAATAGATTCTTCGAGGGAACTCACATGACAAAATGAGCTTAAAACTAATAATTCCTGTTCTCCTTTTTCATTTATGCATTCTCTTTTTGAAAACTGAAGGTGGTTTGGTCGGCTATCCTCTTTAAAGAAAAAAAACTTGTTCTTCTGCTACTTGAGGTGCAATTCTGTGCTTGTTGCTAAAGTATTTTGGAGAGAATGCTACTCATATTCCTTTGGTAGAAATGTGGTGAATTACTGAACTCTATTGTTATATGCTAAGGCATTCTGATTCCAATTTTTGTTTTTTGTGTTTTAGGAATATGGGGATTCAGTTCAGGTTGATGGTTTTGATTTAGATTATGGGGTGAGAAAAATTGTTTAATTTTAGAGAACTTACATGTTGTATATATGGTTTACTTGCACTTGATTAATTAATGACTCTTTGTTTGTAGAACCAAGTGTTAACTTTGAAGCTTGGGAGTTTGGGCACCTATGTGTTGAATAAGCAAACACCAAACAGACAGATTTGGTTATCTTCTCCAGTGAGGTACTAGTTGTAGGACTTTGATAGCTGTAATTATGTTTTATGCAGTATAAATCAATACAGTTGAATATTTTAGTGTTAAGCTTCAGAATTTTGAAGCCATTAAAAATGGGACAATAGTTCGAGATCGTCAGATGCTAAAATAAAAATTTAGCAATTTAGTTATAAAGTGCAATGTGCTGATTTGTGTTGCCTTGTGGTGGGTTATAAGGAGCTATTGGTGGATATATGATTTTGACAACTTTTCATTATCTTTGTTTTTGGAGAAAATACAATGGTTATAGTTAATTGTGTAATCAGCTCTACTATTAAATTGACACTCTCAAGGAAATATTGGGGAGACAAATCAGGTTTGTTCTTGACCTAGTAATCCTCTTCACTTCTTAAGATGAGACAGTGGCAAGGGTTGAACCTGGTACATTGTGTTCCCAAAGCCACCTCTTTTCTAACTGCACAAGTCCATGCTTGGCACCTCTCTTTGTCGTTTAAATGAGTTTAGGTTCTTTCTTTCATTTTTAAATTTAAGTTGTGAGTGTCTACCAAATCTCTCTAATTTATATTCATCTTTTGCATCTGGCTCTCATTATTTCTATTTCACCCTTTTTTTAAAACATTTTCTAACTTTTGCTCTTGCAGTGGTCCAATGAGGTTTGACTGGGATAGGAGCAGCCAATCTTGGATTTATAGGCGTAATAAAGTGAACTTGTTGCAACTACTGGAGAGCGAGTTGGAACAATTATGTGGTGAACCCATCACTCTTTCTTAGACTCTTGTAGATAAACACTGCTAAGTAACTTACGTTATCAAAGCAAGATTTTGTTTTTCTTTCATATGCCTCCAAAAGTGGTTAAGTTCACTTTCTTAGTTTTTCTCTTAAACCCACTTCATATTGTAGCTTTTCTCATTGTAAACCTCTAATAATGGTAGATTGAGTGTTATTGTATTCTAGGAACATGGGAATTTCTTTTCGAACTTAGTTAAATCTTGCCTCCTTGGTTCTTCTTGTTTCTTTAGGTGCTGTCTTCGCTTGGGCCTTGACTTTTATGATTGGCAATGATAGATTTCGTCCTTATTTTTGTCACATTACTTGTAGGACACATACAATTCTCAATTTTTTTTTTCACTAGAATAATTAATACAACATGCACTCTGAATTTTCCTTCTGACAAAAGAAAGAGGCTTGGATCCAAAATTCTTGAATTGCAAAAAATGAGTATGATTAAGAAATAAAGATACAGTTTTTTAAAAGATTATAATGATATGGTTTTGTTTCGTTTTATTTTGTTTTAATTATATATATATATATATAATGAGACATTATTATTCGAATTTTTATTTCTGGATTGTGTCTAAAATTTTGGTTCATGAACCTCACTTGCCAGACTGATTTCGCCTTGTCAACGCTTGAACTCATTTGAACTTTCACTTGCCAGACTTGCTGTTGAGATTCAACTTGATTTAGGTAAATCGTACTACGACTTATTCCCAGTCTAGCTAAACATTCTTTAAAAAAAGAAAATTCCGAACTTATGAAAACTTCTTAAAATAACTGATAGTTCATAGTTTTATTGTTACAGCTTTAAGCTAATGTCATGTGATAAATTTAGAGGCTTGCCCCTGTTATCTTGGGAAATTACCCATCAGATTAACTAAAGAAACTTAATTCAAATATTTTTTTTTTGAAGAATATTATTGTATGAACTGCTATTATTATACTCCATTATGTAAATTAAGATATTTACACTTAATATATACATGACCATATTATATTTCTAGAGGCGTATATCTTCTCTAAAAAATTATGAAACACTGCAATTAAGTAAAAACAATTCCATTGAATGCAGGAAATTTTGAGGCATGTTGTTGACCATTGGGTACGCAAGCAAGATCCAAATGTTATGAAGAACAAACCAAGTGGACATTTCTTAACCATGAGCTTGGAGCGGCACCAAAAGTGAACGAAATTGACTGAAACAACCGGCACGTAAGACCAGCCTACTATTACTTCCTCCAGGACTCCTAAGTTACTAGTCATGCTGACGCCACGATGACCCCACTTCAAAAAAAGCTGAAGTCTGAGGACTCTCTTCTTCATCGCAACCCTTTAATTTCAATGATAATTCTCCACCACAAAAGAATTTTTTTTGTTTTTTTGTTTCTAAAATAAAAAATTCTTTGGCTTCTCCAAGTATTCGACTATTTCTCTTTTCCTTTCTTAGCCGCTACAGATACTCAATCAAACTTTTGCGCGAGAAACCCCCAATCAAGGGTGTGGTTTTCTGTGGTGAATGAGTAGTTGTGGTTGAGATGGCCTATCTTTCATTTCTGTCGTTTCAGATACCTCAAATATTGAATCAGTTTTTTTTTTTTTTTGGTTAAAATATGCTATAAATTAATCACCTTTTTCTTTTACAGTAAAAAGAGAGGATCAAGAAGATCGGCGTAATTTAACTTTGTTAGCTAGTGGTTAGACAATAGAGACATTAACAAGTGGAGAAAAAAAGACCTGTCTGCAGCCGAGACAACAGAGACGGCTGAATCTAGGATTAATTTTCACATTCAATGAATCGTTTAAGATCAGCGGAACAAATCCGACGAAACTATCAGAGATCTCTGTCGTTGGAGGTCTTCTTCAGCTGAAATTTCGTGTCCGATTCGTTCGCTACAGGCGCT
>JAJIYU010007618.1:0-19113 GCA_030144865.1 Tinospora cordifolia | reverse complement strand
GAAATTGTTTGAATCGCCTAATGTACAAAAGTTTTTGATATGCTTGGTTTGTTTGAATTGAAATAATGATTTAAATGTTAGAAAGATCCACTGGGTTGTGTGCTCACCCTTGCTTTTATTAGTTAGGTTCTTTTTATTTAAAAAGTTTTTAATTTTTATGTAAGGGCATGTTGCCCAAGTTTTAAGACTTCTGTTGTAATATTTTTTTAAATTATGTACTCAATTTTATTTAATTAATTGAGTTTATAAATTTTAGTTATTTCTTATACTATTGCCTTATTAAATTCTTAATTTTAAGTTATGTACGGTTAAATACGATCAAGGCATGAAATGACTGAAATAGAAAGTCAAGTGTGCATCGCTTGTAATGTAACACTGGTTCGGCCCATCGTTTGGTTTAGTCCACTGTCAAAAAAAATGGTGGATACGTCCAATGCTTAATGATACGGGGGTTGGGGTGTTACAGCTAGACCATGACTAAGCTGACCAGGAAAGGAGAAACATTCATTTAGACTGAAAATTATAAGGAATCTTTCCAAGAGTTTAAGAAGAAGTTGACTTCAGCTCCAATTTTGGGTACCCCTATTCATGGTGTTGGATACGTTTTGTATACTAATGCCTCACAAAACGAATTATCCAACACATGACCTGGAACTAGTTGTTATTGTGTTTGCCTTAAAGATTTGGAGGCACTATCTCTTTGGAGATAGATTCAACCTATTTTTAGATCATAAGACCCTAAAGTACATTTATAATCAAAAGGAACTAAATCTGCGACAATGGAGACTGATGGAGTTTCTAAAGGACTATGACTTCTAACACCACTACCATCCACGAAAGGCTAAAGTTGTAGCCAATGCCCTTAGTAGAAAGGGTGAAGACACGGTGGGATAATATTGCAATGGATTTCATAAGGGCCTACCATAAAACTAGAAGGGTGAAAACACGGTGTGGGTGATCGTGGATCGTTTCACAAAGGTAGCTTATTTCCTACCCATCTGATCTACAGATACTATTGGAAATCTGGGAGCATTGTACATCAAAGAAATAGTGAGACTACATGGTATACCCAAGACCATAGTGTCAAATAGAGATTCACGATTCACATCTCAATTTTGGCAGAGCCTACAAAAAGAGATAGGCAATAGACTCACCATGAGCACTACCTTCCATCTTCAGATAGATGGATAATTTGAGAAAATGATACAGATATTGGAATACATATTGAGAGCATGTGTACTAGACTTCAAGAGCAATTGGACCAAATACTTGTAGTTAGTAGAATTTGCTTACAATAATAGCTATTAGGTGAGTAACCATGTAGATCTCCACCTTGCTGGGCAAACTTTAAGGATCATGTACTCATAGGCAGAAGAGCTAGGTAGACAAGAGAAGAAGACCTCTAGAGTTTCAAGAGGGTGATAGAGTATTCTAAAGGATTAGCCCTCAAAAGGGTATTAAGCGTTTTGGGATCAATGGGAAATTATCGCTAAGGTTCATTATTTTGTTCGAGATAATTAGACGGGTTGGTGAATTGCCTATGAGTTGTATATACTAAACAGAATGTCTTGATCCACAATGTATTATGTGTATCGATGTTATGGAGGTATGAATTGAACCCATCTCACATCATACATTGGGAGGAAGTCGACCTCCGAGATGTTGATACTTATGAAGAACCAGTGATCGGGATATATATTAGATCATAAGGTACAGAGTCTTAGAACTAAGGAATTCCCTCTACTCAAAGTTTTGTGGAGACACCATGACCTAGAACAACATACCTGGGAGTTAGAGAGCGAAATGTGAAAGAAGTACTTGGACCTCTTCAATAGGAGTAGCTAACTCGAAGGCATCGTATATGTATTGATCACTTTTAAATTTTAAGGACGAAACTCTTTTAAGGGGTGTAGATTGTAATACCTCACATATTAGAAAACACCCTTCCAAATATATATATACACACACATAATCGCATAACTACAAAAGTACCCAAAACCAGTGTGAAAATGGGGCCTCGCATGGAGATCGCAATACTGGGTCAGGGTACCAAGGTACTGCCAAAAAAATTATAGGATTTTGGAACCCCAACTTGGTACCGTGTTACCAGGATGGGATATTGCGAAACTACGATTGAAAATACAATATTTGAGGCAAGGACATGGTATTGCGATTAAAAATAGTCCCAATATCACGGTAATGGGACATAATACCGCAGTACTATGATTGAATATCAAAAATTGAAGTTTTGGTATCATGATACTCTAATTAAAAATGGAAGTTTTACACAAAATTTATTTTGTACAAAAATGGAAGTTTTGCATAGAAAAAACCCTAATCGCCAAACTCATTGCAAAAACCCTAATTGTGTTGCTCCTCCCCACAATCATGCACCTCCTTCTCGAAGTTGAAACCAACAAACCTAGATGACTTTTTCATCTTCCTACACACAATTTGAATCAGTGTTGATCAATCTCAACATCTCTTGGTTGTCTCACAAGCCAAGGAAAAAAGAAGAAGAACGCTACAGTCATGTTCTAGAGCCGGAGATTCGTTGCAAGGTAAGAAACTACACTAAGATAATTATACCAATTCTAAATTACATTTTCTTTCAAGTAGGATGAACTGTAATGGATTCTAAACATTATTTGGCTCTCTACAATATGATAGAAACCTAAAGTCGTTGGAATCATTTTGTGTGAGGCAAACGAAAAGAGCAATCGATTGCAAGGTATATGCATAAAGGCCCCACACAAAGAAGAAACGAAGGAAGAACAAACAATGTGTGATTCCTTTGATACCTCGTGAGTACCACGGTGCTAAATGCAGTAGCACACTGCACATGTTAGAATAACCTCACATTAATGCTAGGAGTACTACACATGATGAACAATCCATTTCTTGGACTATTCATGCAAGAAACCTTATCACCACGATACTGTTTCCATTCCATAGTACTAATAAGATAATGGACACTATAGTTAATTATTTCGCACTCTTTTGCACACAACACACCCATTTAACTTGAAAATCACTAGATTAGGAGTTGCAAGGTAGAAATATAATAAATACTGAGAAATGGTCTTCAACTCTAAAAGGTTAAGGACTCAAGAAGAGTTGAGTACTCGAGCAAGGATTTGAACAAGCTGAACGCAGAATTAGGTAAAGATTACTATCATCTCTCTTTGATATAATATCAGTCTCAAATGTGATACATGAATAATAATTTACTATCTTTATATTGTTTATAAGCATGCTAGGAATGTGATAATGCTTACTTGTTTAATTGCTAGTTGTATACATTTATGGCATGACATGCACTTATGTGTTTTTCAATATTTATTCGAGAGCATGCCATCTATGTTACTTAATGAATAACACGATTGGTGTGACCTGATGCATGATAATTTATCAGCATATTTAGTGTGTTTGTAGTGTAATGATTAGATAAATTGTGCATGCCAGTGGTTACTAAATGAAGACAATTAAGAGTCTAACCAAGTATTGTAGTGGCAATACAAATACTATGGCAGTAGTTTGCTATTATTGTGGGCATTTCCCCACCCTATGCAGGTGTTCATGTTATTCTTGCAGTAGTTCAATTGGGGCTAAGGATCACGTGAGACCTCACTCCTAAGAGTGTGTCATGCTGAGGAATTGGCCTGCGGGGTGTTATTTCCAAGAATTCGGACACAAGAAAATGCCAAGAAGATTCCTTTCGATTTCAACGTCAATTATTGATGTGTCAATTTAAATTATTGATGTGTCAAAAAAGCCTAATGATTTATGTGTTTGCATTTGTTATGCTTTTGACATTGATGATGTCTGAGATGTGTTGTATATGATCCACTAGGCTCTTGAGCTCACTCCATAATCCACTTTTTAGGTACTCACTAAAGATACTTGTAACACCCCAAGCCCCGTATCTTTAAACATTAGACATGACCACCATTCTCTTGACAGTGGACTAAACCAAACAGTGGGCCAGGCCGGTGTTACATTTACAAGTACACAACTTGCATCACTTTTTATTTCAATTATTTCGTGCCTTGATTCTATTTAACAGTACATATCTTAAATTTAAGAATTTAATATGACAGTAGTACAAGAAATAACTAAAATTCATAAACACAATTAATTAAAAAAATTGAGTGGATAATTTGATCTTGAAGAAAAACTATTACAACGGAAGATTCAAAACTTGGGCAACATGCCCTTACATAGAAATTAGAAACTTTTTTTTAAATAAAAAGAACCTAACTATTATTCATGGTCTTCATGTAAATCAATTACCTAAAAAATAGAAAGACGGGTGAATACATAGCCCAATGGATCTTTCTAAACATTTAAATCCTTATTTCAATTCAAACAAACCAAGCATATAAAAAACTTTTGTACATTAGGCGATTCAAACAAATTTCTTATTTATGGTTGACATTCAGAATGAAAGAGTTTAATATTTGTGTTCCACATCGTTGGGAGAGAGAATCACTCTCGGAAACTCAAACCCAATATCTATGAAGTGGGATCACTCTTGGAAACCCAGTTCAAAATCATCAAAGGTAAGCCGGATCAGGGTTGGAACACACACGATGACACTATGCAGTCTATCATCACGCCGGTACGTGGATTGAATCATTATCTAATCTTTCCTTAGTGATAAAACACACAATATCGGATTAAACCATCGATGCAACATGTATATAACATAAACCATCAAACATTTATTCATGGCACAGTTCAAGCATATCATGCATTATTATTCTTGATTTCTAAACATGCATAACATGTATATTCATGGCACATCAAATAAATAAAGCATGCATATTTAAAACATATATTCAATCATTCAACTTCAAAACATCATCACACATGCAAGACTTATTCAAATTAAAATAAAGAAGCAAAAGTTAGAAATCACTTCCACCTTAAATATGTCTCTTCTGCACACCTTTGAAATCTGGCAGAGTTCTGTTACTTTAAAGTTTTCAACCACTCAAGAACACTCAAGAACATTCAAGAATAGTTCAAGATCATTCAAGAACTGAGGGGATTGCCAAGAAGAAGGCTAGAGAGAGTCAAGATGGACTAGTATGCTCTTGATTTGGGATGAATACAATGAGAGCATTAGAGATCCTTTATTTAGAGTTTAAGATGGCGTAGATTGGTAAGTTTTTGGTGTTCTCCTTGTAGGAAACTTACTAATAATTTCAATTTCCGTGCCGCCTAAGTATAGGAAAATAGCAAGTGTGTTTGAGAAATTTAGAAAAAAAATTGTCAAATTTTTAGGAATTTTTTCAGATTTTTAGTTATTAATCTCGATTTAATTAGGAGCATTAAATATGCGTCATTGATGATCCTCAATCGTGGCACTCAGATCACGATCAAGATTAATGAATTTGCTGTGGATCGTTGGATAATCT
The DNA here is from genome assembly GCA_030144865.1 of Tinospora cordifolia. Taxonomy (NCBI): domain Eukaryota; kingdom Viridiplantae; phylum Streptophyta; class Magnoliopsida; order Ranunculales; family Menispermaceae; genus Tinospora; species Tinospora cordifolia. The sequence goes on along the minus strand of JAJIYU010007618.1, from coordinate 13,690 downwards.
TCAAATGCATCAACGTATCTGATCTGATCTAGACCGCTGGATTTCTTCAAACGTAATAGGATCATCAAAGCGGCTATGATCTTCACCGTCGGATGAGCCTCGAGCGTAGCATCGTTCACGATCGATCGAAAACAAATCAAATTCGAGCCATCTAATCATTTTCGAGCGCAGCACCATTCGCGATTAACAACGCTGCTTTGATCTCCACTGTCAGATGCACCTTGAGTGCAGCACCAGATGATCATCTTACCGTGAGCACCAATCCTGGCCGTTGGGTGGTCATCCATTGGTGTGTTCGGATCTGATTTGTGATCAACGAAAGTGACCTCGACCGTTAGATTAGGCGGATCATTTTTGGGCAATTGGATTATGCTGATCCGGTGCTCCTGAGCGCTGGTTTGGGCTTCGATTTCATTCGTTGGATCAGACAGATCAAGTTTGGATCGTTGGATGCAGTTTCTAATTACCAAAATAACTTTCTAAGGTTGCTATTATCCGAAATTTGCTAATTTTACACTTTCTAATTGATATAAACATGGTTTATTTTACATTTCCTTCTATTTTAATGACTTGCTAATATTTTTCCTTTTCTATTTCTTTAATATTGTATTTATCAGATATATTTCTATTTAATATTTTTAATGTCAATGATTAAATAATCTACATTTTTCATTTCTATATATTTTTATTTATTTTATATTTTATTTTCCGATAATCATTTATAAATTGATACTTATATAATGTTTTATTTATTTATGCATATTACATTTTTATTCAATTATAAAAATTTTTCTATATACATATTCTTATAATATGTAGTATTAACATTCATTATGCTAACACACATATTATTCATACACACATTAGTCTATATATATGTGTGTGTGTGTATATATATATATATATACTTTATTTCTATTTTTTTTCTTAAGAAATGGGAGCAACTCTTTAAATTTCATAATTAATTCTACTAAATTGAAATTTTCATTTAATTATCAAATTAGGGTCTTATTTCCCTATTTTATATTATATCTCCAATATATATTATTTTTCATTTGGCAACCCACAATTTGTACCTAAAGATGTCTTCAAATCTTCGAAATTATTTCACTTGACTTATTTCATTTAATTTCATTAAACTTATTTATCTTTAATTATTTGACAAAATTTTAGGTTATTACAACCTACCCTTCTTAAAAGAATTTTGTCCTTGAAATTTATACTTATTCACTTGTGTGTTGTTTTGTCAGGTATTTCTAGTAAATAGTTTGGGTTTGACTGAGTTAGTATGCCCAAGGGTCTTGTTACTTTAATAGGCTAACATTGAATTAAAATGGTACAGTAGGAGTTCTTAAGGAAATAAATTTCATTAATAGAGATAATTGGTACAACGCCTTATTTCAACTTAAAATTCATAAATGCTAACATATAGCAATCTAAAGGTCTCCTTACTACTACTCATATTCAAAATTAGTTCATTTGTCCTAACATTGGACTATGAGGGTTTCTACTGAGGGTCTTGATCTTCTTGAGCCTCAACAACTAACATTCTAGCTTGGTTCTCACCATAACCCTGATTTTCTTGAGGTTGAGAAGCCCGAGTAGGTGCAGTTAGACAATTTCTGGCAAAATGACCCCTTTGTCGGCACAAATAGTATAACCCTTGTCTCTTAGCCTGCTTCTTTTGTTCTTTTTCAGTTTGGTGAGTTTGTTTCTGTTTCTTGCTTTCTTTTCCCATCTTTTGATCATTTTGTGGTTTTTTATTTTTATTCTTTACGGATTGTTTGAAGTGGATATCCTTTTTAATTGAATTAATCTTAATTGTCATTCCTTTGGGCATGGTTAGTCTTAGAGGAATCACTAGCTCATTGATTCCCATTCTTAATTCATTTTGAACCTCAGGCTGTGACTGTAGAGTCCTCATCACCTGCTCAACCACCTGTCGAGTGATTTCTGCCATTATCTCTGGCGATAAGACGAAAGCTGCTGCCACATCTACCCCTTGATTATTCTGATCAAGCGTATTGGTGTTTTCTTCAATTCCTTCCATTATCTACAAGCCAAAGCCACTTTAGTATCCCACGAGGTATCATAGAAGTTTCAAATAGGACATTCATTTAGGGTACTCACCAATCTTTTCTTATCTTTGGGATACTAAATACTTCTCCAAACTTGAGAAATGGTCATCTTTTCTACATCATATGTTGTATCTGTTTCCTCAAGTTTTCGTTTCATTCGTACTATCATGACTCTAAATTCAAGTCTCTAGGTTCTCGATTTGTTTAGTGGCCTAAAGATTTTTCTTCTAGGTTCTTTTCATGTATGGGTATAGGATTTGGTCTCAAAGTAAATAAACATTACAACATGCATATCACACAATTACACAATCACACTAGCACAACAAGGTTCCAAGCTTTCAGGTTCAAGTGTTCCATACCACTCTACCCTTTCCACTTAGGCTTTCACCCAAAACAAAACTGCACCGAAACAATTTCGCAAATTGCTCGATAACAAAGGGTCCCGAGCCCACTATACTCTACCGTCCCATACCAGCAAGCATAGAGAAACCCATCCTGCCAGAGTTATCGATCATTCACCACACGTGGTCCATCATTCTCTGAGTCCAGGCTTTTTCCATACCCCCGAATTCCTATGCATCCCATACTACATAGAAACTGAAAGATACAGAAGCTTCCTAGTCTCATGTCCTGATCAAACAAGTTTTTATTTTCACACAGGTTTTCATCTCTAGCCTATGCCTTAGAGATTTATGCTTTTGATCTACTGTGCCACCCCTGGCTACACCACGTTTCTACCTAGGGTCTTTTTTCGGACCTAGGGTTCAATCTGGTTGACTCACAACCTCTGTTTAGGCAAGATACCATATTTGACATCTTTTCGACTTCTATTCACTTTCTTGCCCTAATTTTTCACCTTCTAATTTTTTTTATAGAAAATAAGAGTGTTTTTCAACTCTGACTACTCATTTAAGTTGGTAGGACAACCTCCAGATCGGGCGGCGAGACCGAAGTCTGCTTAGCAACCGCGCTTTCTTGGGCGAGATGACCCACCTCCCTTTTAATGTTTAGCTTTACTCGAGACAAGGCTTACACACTATCAACTCAACTTGTAGTCTTTTAATCCAAACATAACATTTCAAAAATATATACTTCCTTATTGGAAACACTTTCTAAAACGTTTTTCAAGTTCAAAAATAGAAGGTAGGGCATTCAAGATTCAATTCAAATTCAAGTGAAACCCTAATTTGAGATTCTAATTCTTGTCAAACAACTAATGTTTGACTTTCTAATTCCTGCCCAATATATCTACTAACTAAGCTTTGATAAAAAACTTTGGTATCAGAGTAACTTTCTAATTCTTGCCAAGTATATCTACTAACTAAGGTCTATTACTACCTTTGTAACACCCCAACCCCCATATCTTTAAGCATTGGACATGACCACCATTCTCTTGACAGTGGACTAAACCAAATGGTGGGTCGGGCCAATGTTACATTTACAACTACACAACTTACATCACTTTCTATTTCAATTATTTCGTGCCTTGATTGTATTTAACAGTACATATCTTAAATTTAAGAATTTAATAAGGTAATAGTACAAGAAATAACTGAAATTCATAAACTTAATTAATTAAAAAAAATTGAGTAATCTTGAAGAAAAACTATTACAACTGAAGATTCAAAACTTGGGCAACATGCCCTTACATAGAAATTAGAAACTTTTTTTAAATAAAAAGAACCTAATTATTATTCATGGTCTTCATGTAAATCAATTACCTAAAAAATAGAAGGAAGGGTGAGCACATAGCCCAGTGGATCTTTCTAAACAATTAAATCATTATTTCAATTCAAACAAACCAAGCATATCAAAAACTTTTGTACATTAGGCGATTCAAACAAATTTTTTGTTTATGGTTGACATTCGGACCGAAAGAGTTTAATATCTATGTTCCACATCACTGGGAGTGAAAATCACTTTTGGAAACTCAAACCCAATATCTATGAAGTGGGATCACTCTTGGAAACCCAGTTCAAAATCACCAAAGGTAAGTCTGGAAGCCAGATCAGGGGTGGAACACACACGATGACACTATGTAGTCTATCATCACGCCAGTACGTGGATTGAATCATTATTTAATCTTTTCTTAGTGATAAAACACACAATATTGGATTAAACCATCGATGCAACATGTACATAACATGAACCATCAAATATTTATTCATGGCACAATTCAAGCATATCATGCATCATTATTCTTGATTTCTAAACATGCATAACATGTATATTCATGGCACATCAAATAAATAAAGCATGCATATTTAAAACATGTATTCAATCATTCAACTTCAAAACATCATCACACATGCAAGACTTATTCAAATTAAAATAAAGAAGTAAAAGTTAGAAATCACTTTCACCTTAAATACGTCTCTTCTACACACCTCTGAAATCCAGCAGAGTTCCGTTACTTCAAAGCTTCCAAACACTCAAGAACAGTTCAAGATCACTTAAGAACTCAGGGGATTGCCAAGAAGGAGGCTAGAGAGGGTCAAGATCGACTAGTATGCTCTTGATTTGGGATGAACACAATGAGAGCATTAGGGGTCCTTTATATAGAGTTTAAGATAGCGTAGATTGGTAAGTTTTCGGTGTTCTCCTTGTAGGAATCTTGCTAATAATTTCAATTTTTGTGCCCCCAAGTATAGGAAAATAGCAAGTGTAGAGAAATTTAGAAACACAATTTTTGAATTTTTAAGAATTTTTTTGAATTTTTTTTGGGATTTTTTTGTTATTTTCAATTATTAATCTCCGATTAATCAGGAGCATTAAATATGGGCCGTTGATGATCCTTGATCGTGGCACACAGATCGCGATCAAGATTAACGAATTTGCTGTGGATTGTTGTATCGTCTTCGAATGCATTAGTGTATTTGATCTGATCTGGACCGCGGATTTCCTCAAACGCAGCACAATCATCAAAGCAGCTATGATTTTCACAGTCGGATGAGCCTTGAGCGTAGCACTGTTCGCGATGGACCAAAAACGAATCAAATTCAAGCCATTTGATCATCCTCGAGCACAGCACCGTTTGCGATTAACAATGCGGCTTTGATCTCCGCCATCAGATGCACTTCGAGCACAGCACCAGATGATCATCTTATCATGAGCATGAATCCTGGCCGTTGGGTGGTCATCGATTGCAGTGTTCGGATCTGATTCGCGATCAACGATAGTGACCTCAACCGTTAGATTAGGCAAATCGTTTCTGGGCAGTTGGATTACGCTGATCCGGTGCTCCTGAGCGCTGTTTTGGGCTTCAATTTCATTCGTTGAATTGGACAGATCAAGTTTGGACCGTTGGATGCAGTTTCTAATTACCAAAATCACTTTCTAAGGTTGCTATTATCCAAAATTTGCCAATTTTACACTTTTTAATTGATGTAAACATGGTTTATTTCATATTTCCTTCTATTTTAATGAGTTGCTAATACTTTCCCTTTTCTATTTCTTTAATATTGTATTTATTAGATATATTTCTATTTAATATTTTTAATGTCAATAATTAAATAATCTACATTTTCATTTCCATATATTTTTATTTATTTCATTTTTTTTTCAGATAATCATTTATGTAATTATAAATTGATACTTAGATAATGTTTTATTTATTTACACATACTACATTTTTATTCAATTATGTAAACTTTTCTATATACATATTCCTATAATATGTAGTATTAACATTCATTATACTAACACACAAATTATTCATACATACATTAACCTATATATATATATGTGTGTATATATATATACTTTGTTTCTGCTTTTTTTTTATTATTTCTTAAGAAATGGGAGCGACTCATTAAATTTCATAATTAATTCTATTAAATAGAAATTTTCATTTAATTGTCAAATTAAGGTTTTATTTACCTATTTTATATTATATCTCCAATATATATTATTTTTCATTTGCCAACCCACAATTTGTACCCAAAGTGTCTTAAAATCTTTAAAATTATTTCACTTGACTGATTTTATTTAATTTCATTAAACTTATTTATCTTTATTTATTTGACAAAATTTTGGGTTATTACAATACTTGCCGACAGGCAAGTAAAATAGGGACCATAGGAATAGTCTAATACAATCCACTATTGAGATTACAGAGGAGTACAAATTTACTTTTTGTTTACAGTTGTAGGGCATGGAACCCACGTCTAAGTTATGGTTGTCTTATTTATTGACTTTGGCCATGGGGCTAGATGTTGGTTATTGACTCATTTGAACTCAAGTCATGGGGACAGAGTGTTTATCCTTTATGAATTTATTTGTATTACTTCTAATTGACATGCCATCCCTATGTTAAATCATGCATAATATTATTATCTATGTTTCTACACTCTAATGTTTTATTAGGATGGTTATGAGAAAGAAAGAATATAGGTAATGTCTTGGTTCCGAATATTGAAAGTGGGAGTAACCACACATTTGGCTTGATTCCGTCTTGAGGTGAGAAACGAAGATGCTAGTCAGTGGTGTTGGTGAAAGGATTTGAGGGTTGGGATGTTCCAGTTTAGTTTTTTGGGTATGCTTTAATCTTGAACTTTACCTTCCATTTTTGTGGTCATATCAATAAATCATTTGGAGAAACCTCTTGGTAATCGATTATGACAAGAATATCCTAATTTATGTACATCACCATAAACTTTAACAATCTCTCTTGAGGCTAGATTCAATAGGACTCTATGTTTCTTGCAATCAATCTGAGCTCAATATTTAGTCATTATGTCTAGTATTACATCATACCCATGGAACAATAGATTAAAAGGTTTGGAATCACCATCTTGTCTCCAAACCGCATTTCTCAATTCCACTTATTTCTAAAAGCTATAGTAGTTTGTAATACCTATAAATTTTTTCGAATAATTAAAAAGAAAATGAAACTATTTGAATAAAGTAAACCCCAAGAAAACCATAAAATTTATTATTTAAATCAAGTATGATTGAATGTATGGAGTGGTAGGCGAACTGGAGTAAGAAAATGAGAAATTGCACAAAGATCATCGCAGACTACTGTGGTAGTGAATTCACTAATGCGATAGTGTTGCGCAAAAAAAAAATTGTCAAACCATTGCTATGGTAATGCAAACGTTACCTCGATAATGTTGCAAAAAAATCCAAAAATATAGAAATGGGCCAAAAAAGAAATTGGAAAGTGATTCGAACCATTATCTCAGTTCTTGGGTGGCATTACTACTGTAACACGACAATTTTCCAAAATAATGCGTGCAAAACATTGCTCAAGATGAATTGGAAGGTCACAAAATCCTAAGTTACTAATTTCTATGTGCAAGATCGAAGAATTAGTATGTTTTCTGCACTAGAAACACCCCAAACTTGCCAAATCCCAAAACATTGCTCAAGATGAATTGGAAGGTCACAAAATCCTAAGTTACTAATTTCTATGTGCAAGATCGACGAATTTGAGCTCTATATAAACCCTGCTTAGGCTCCCATTCTCTTCATCCTAGGAAGAACTGAACAAGTTCCTTCGTACTCTCTCTATCTCCTTCTTGGCATGTCATATTTGAATTTTCTATACTCAGTTAAATGAAATTTATGATTTATTTAATGAAATTTGAGTACAAAATGAAGCCAAACTCATTTCAAGGCTAAATTTGGCAGCTTACAAAAGTCTCATTTATTGACCCTTAGGGATCCAAAACAATGTGAAATGAAGCAAAATGACTTCAATCGACTAGTTGAAGAACATATCCAAAAAGCAGCTCAATTGGTCAAAAAAGGGTTTTCATTTGCGCAGTGACCTCATTAGGTGCTAAATAAGGAAAGTTTTTGAGAAAAAATATCCTTAAGACAAACTAAAACTTAAAATGTGCATTAGGTTCATGTGATTCCAAGATTATATGTTATTGATCATAAATTCTTGTAAATAAGGAGATATTAATTTTTATAATTTTTTGTAAACCCATAAAGTCATGGCCACCCTAAACATGTGCAAGTTACATGGGCTGACCACCATGATCAGGTGTACCTTCACCCTACCCAAAGCTCCATGAGATGTTTCCATTGTTTGAACCCTTGTAGAATAATCCCATAGACCAAACAAATGATTCAGTATGCTCACTTATATGAAGCGTCACCAATGGATAGAAATCAAGACAAATAATCCCATGTACCAAGGAAAAAGATCAAGTGTACCATGCACCTTAGTGACGTCTACCACATGTGTGTGCTTTACATGTGCCTAATTCCCAACTTAGAAATTTCTAATGTATAAGAGATGCTCACAAGAGAACTCTAGCCATCATATTAGAGAGATTCCATGAGGATTTGCAAAATGAAAGAGAATGGAAAAAGTTCCCTAAATCAAAAATTTCCTCCCATTTTGGCACCAAATCAAGACTACACAAGGTGATTCGCCAACTTTGGAGTTTGGACTGAATTAGAGAGTTTCCTTTAACCTAGATTACAATCTTAGATTATGATAAGGTAAACTATGAGCATACTCCTCAAGTTTGATGCCCCTGAATAGGAAATGGAATGTATGCCATGTTGTGTTTTTGTGTAATGAGCAAGCAAATGACCAAATAAGAAAATTCTATGAGCATATTTTATCTACTAGGGACGTCGCACACTGATATTAATAAAATTCTAATTTTTAAATTATTCTCTAATATTACATAAGAAATAAGATTGTGAATCAAATTTAAACTCATAGGAAATTGGAAAGCAATGTGGTCCCATGAGCACAAATGCTAGCTGCCCCCTTTATATATAAAAACTTGCCCAACTTTTTGTGATCTACCCAAGGCTGCCCTAGGACGTCCCATATGCTCTCCAAAATTCTATATAAATCCCTTCTAGGCTCTCATTGCTCTCATCTCGACAACAAGAGTTGAGATTTTCCATTGTTCCCTCTAAGCCCTCTATTTGGCATTCCTTCTCACATTTCTTCTCTCTTGTGTGAGAAGGTCAGATTTTAGTGTTTTAAAGAGTATTTGAAGTGACTTTTGCTGGTGTGTAAAAGTGCTAGACATTGGGGGAGGCTTTGTTGAAATTTTTGAACGAACCACTACTAAGGTGGAGGGGATTTCTAAAACTCCTATTTTACTACTTCAAGTCTTTAGTGTATTCATGTTTGCTTTCAATTTTTCAATCATGTTATATTGTAGATTTCAGTATGTTTATAATTTAGTTTGAAGCATGTTTGATCGTGTTTTATTTTCAAGTAGCGTGTTTTCATATTTTAATTCATGCATGATAGCATGACATGCTTAGAAACCATGCTTAGGCTTATTTTTGAGTTTTCTAGCATGTTATTCATGTTTTCCATGTTCTATTAATTAATTAAATTTTGATATCAAGTAATATGATTTAGTATCATATTTATGTGAATTTAAACATGAGAAAGTGAAGATAAGAACCCCGTACCATCATAGTAGTCTAAGTGATGCTATGGGTGTTCTTTGCACATACTTAGTGTATATGAGTAACATCGCTAACTATGGATATGTTTTAAAATAATTGGAATGTGCGCATGTGACCCTTATTTCTAATGGAATGTGACAAGATGAATTATCATTCCATCCCAGAATAGGAGTGTTTTGGAATGAAGAACATTGAGTGCATAAGACCCCTTTTGGTCAAATATACAACACTAACAAGACATTGTTTGAAACACTTAATGCTTGTAAGTGATTGAATTTGGGTGTACTTTTGATTTGAATCAGTAATTTAGTAGTTTGATGGAATGATCCAATGAGCTATGTCATCACCGCTCTCTTTTTAACATTTTTAGGAAATTGAATATGAAGGCAATGGAAGTCATATAGTAGTTATATTTAGAAAACTTCTATTTTTAGAAAGTTCTTTTTTTTCAATGTAAGGGCATGTTGCCCACTTTAAATTTATGTGACTTTTGCTGAATTTTATTTCAAATTTTAAGAACTTTGTACTCTCTTTCAAGTTCTAGTCATTTGAATTAATGCATGTAGTCTTTTAGTTATTTGAATAAATAAGAGTTTAAAGTATGTACTATTTTTTTATTAAGTAAATAAAGAGTCAATATTTCTTTTATCTCTATTGTAATAGTCTTGTTAAATTTAAAGTTAAATAATTGGGTTGTGTGCCCATTGAAAAATAATAAGACTTGAGATAATAGAAAGTGATGCAAGTTGTGTACTTGTAAATATAACATAGGACCCAATCTGCTTTGTGGTTGAGCATAAACCTATTTCTAAGGGGTTGGGGTGTTACAAAAGTAGTATCAGAGCCTAGGCTTTAAATATTTTAGGCTCGAATTAGAAAGTCAAGCCAAACATGTGTTGTTGGGTTAGAATTACAAAGTTAATGTTACACCAACAACGGTAGTAATTTAGAAATTATTAACTTAATTAGGTTTAACCTATGCTTTGAGTTGAAATTAGAATGCCCTACCTTCTAATTTGAAATTGAAAACTATTTTGGAAACTATTTTCAAAAAGGAAAGATGTGTTTTGAAATATTTTGTTTAGATACAAAGATTACAAGTGGAGCTAATAGTGGGTACGCCTTGTCCCAAATACAATTAAACATTGAAAGGGAGGTGGGTTATCCCGCCCTTGAAAGCATGATTGCTATGTAACTTCGATCTCAGGGCCCAATCTAGAGGTTGTCCCACAAGCTTATACAAGTGGACCGAGTTGAAAAATACTCTTATTTTCTATAAAAGAAAATGAGATGGTGAGAAAATCAGGGTAAGAAATTGACTGGAAGTTGAAAATAATGTCCAACGTGGTATATTGACTAGACAGAGGTTCTGAGTCAACCAAACTAAAACCCTGGGTCTAAGGAAGTGACCTTTGGTAGAGACATGGATGGAATAGTCGATGAGAATCATAAAACTTTATGACATAGGTTACAAACTAAAAACATGTGAGAACAAAATTATTGTTTGGTCAGGACACGAGATTGGGAAGATTATGTATTTCTTATTTATATGTAGTAGGGGATGCGAAAGGATTTGGGGGTATGGAGGAAGCCTAGACTAGGAGAATGACGGACCATGTTTGGTAAATAGTTGATAACTTTGGATGAACATGTTTCTCTATGCTTGACTGGTATGGGACGATCACGTATAGTAGGCTTGGTAAACCACAATTATCGAGACATTTGAAAAATTGTTTGGGTGTGGCAATATTCTGAGTGACAATCTAAATGGAAGAGCTAGAGTAGTATGGGACGCTTAAACCTAGAAGCTTAGATGGAAGCTTAAGATTTTGCTACGCTAGCGTGAAATTGGTTGATTTTATGATTGTTTGAAATGCATGCTTAATTTGTTTATATGTATGTCATATGAAACCAAATCCTATAACCAAGAACAAAAAGAACTTAGAAGCATAAACTCTTAGGCTACTGAATAAATAGAAAACTTAGAGATTTGAATTTAGAGTCATAATAGTACGAACAAAACAAAAGGCTAAGGAATACAAACTTGATGAACGAATATGGATGAGACAACTATCTTCTCAAGTCGGGAAAACATTTGTACCCCGAAGATAAGGGAAGATGGGTTGTGTGCCCCACATTATGATTATCTTAGATCTTTCATTGTGATGCCTTATCAGATAATGAAATGGCTTTTGACTTGGAGATAATGATTGGATCCAAGAGATAAGCTACCAGAGTTGCCACGTTTGGCAGAGACATCTTAGAAAAGGCCATAACACTAAAACAAAAACTTAACCAGGAACAAAGGTTGAGGGAGAAGAATAAGAGGCCTAGGAATGAAAACTATCAAGGAGCTTGTTAGCTGCATAGCATACTAATTATACTATAGGTGTTTTGTGTATAATATGCATTAGTGTAATAGAAAAGTTAGTGTATTTGCTTATATCTAGTATAATATGAATTTAGAGCATTGTTGAATCATTTTAGCATGATTTAATGTTATTTCTAACATTTTTATATGAATATAATGTCCGAGAAAGGTTTTCAATGTTTGTGCAGGTTTAGAATGAACTGGAATAGGAATAGGAGCACGCGAGGAGTTGAAAATGGTCAAAAATGAGGAAAAATCACTAATGATCGCGGTCAGCAACGCCGACCGCGGTAAACGGAACAAGGAACATGAAGAAAAACAACCCCTCACTGTGGACCGCGGTCGGTGTTCCAGTGACCGCAGTCACCAGTGTGTGTTAACTGAATATCATTCTGTGGACCGCAGTCAGTCATCCTTGGACCGCGGTCATTCGAGATTTCACGTATTTGGGATTTGTTTTATCATTCCGTGGACCGCGGTCAGCACTTATGGACTGCGGTCGATCGTCGTATTTTATTATTTTAGGGTTTTCTTTAGTGAAAAACTATAAATAGGTCATTGTAGTAAGGTCTTAGTACAAGGATTGGTTTTTGGAGAACGAAATATTTAGAGAAAAATAGTCGACAAAGGAGAAAGGGAGAAGACGAAGAAGAATTGAAGATCAAGGTCCAAAAGTTGAGTATGTTTATTTGTGATCCTAATTCTTTGATGTGTGAACTCTTAATCATGTCATGCTAGGTTTATTTTAAGTCTAGGATGTAAATCTGGATTGTAGAATCCTGATATTCTTATTTTGATTAATCTATTTCTGAGGTTATGTTTTATAATTTGGATGCTTAATGTTTTCTTTTTACTGGCCATAAAAGGAATGATTATAGAATGTTAATCTATCTCGGGAGAGAGGATTAATAATCTGAATATCAAATTATAGACGTAGATCAATCAATTGACCGAGAGGTTGTTGATTGCCTAGGAGGTTGCACGTTATAATTGTGTTTAATGCATTAGACTATTAATTGTACGCCTCGGGAGAGGGTATTAGTAATTAGACTAATAGGTTTTAAGGTACTTCGGGAGAAGGCTTTGATAATTAGTGCTATAACCTACAGAACAAAGGAATGTGATTAATTGAAATAGGAATTGAAGGTTATTATAAGAAAGTTTACTATCCTAGATAATTTAATTTAAAGTGTGACACCCCCCCCCCCCGGACCCCCCGGACCGGAACCCGAGTCCACTCGTGCGCGCGTCACATGGGGCCAGCGCTTCTATTAGCGCTCCCGTCAGCTCTCTGCTGTGTGCGCAGGACCCTCGATCTCTCTGAGGGGTTGATCCGCCGGCAGTCCGGGGTTGCCAACCTCTTTCTACACGCTAAACTCAAGTCTCAATTTTTAGCAAATGAGAAAAGACTATTTAAATCCTGATAAACATGCTACTATGTTTATCGATGAATATCATAATTAAGAAAATAGTTTCGAATACTTCACCGAATTTTTTCACAGTAATTATCAATAATGGAAAGCAAATCTCTGCAGCGGAAACCATCAAAACATCAGCCCGTCTATCAGGGCTCTAGTAAAACCATCATATATATGACAATAGTTTCTGAAAGTAACATCATAAAATTCATCTCAAAACTGTGATAAAAAATAGGCTCACCGAGCCAAAGTCCCAATAACATTTCTGAAATATACAACAGTTTTTAGAAAGAAATACTTGGCCACACGGCCTATTCAAAACATATACATGATCAGTGAAAATGACACCAAAAACTCGTGCACAAGTCCAACAGTGATCTCCCAGCGAGATCACTAAACCAACCCTGGATCACGGTCGACTAGGG
>JAJIYU010007617.1:0-19005 GCA_030144865.1 Tinospora cordifolia | reverse complement strand
CCTTAATTTTCATTTAATTATCAAATTAAGGTCTTATTTGTCTATTTTATATTATATTTTCAATATATTTTATTTTTCATGTGCCAACCCACAATTTGCACCCGAAAATTTATTAAAATCTTTGAAATTATTTTCACTTGATTTATTTCATTTAATTTCCTCAAACTTATTTATTTATTTTAAATTATTTGACAAAATTTTGGGGTATTACATCAACATCCACCACCAATTTCTAGCTGGTCCCTTGAACTGATGGGTAGCTGGGCCACTCTACGGGGACCCATTGCCCCTAATAGATTCGGGTGTTTATCCAACTCTTGTAACCAATGGTCTGCTGTCATGCAGTCAGAAGTGCCATCAAATTGAGATGGGTGGAGTTCTTGCAATTCTATCAACATGTCTATCTGTTCTTTGTTTTCTTTGTCTTCTTGTGCCCTTTGACGAGCTCGGACCTCGAGTACTGGCACTGGTTGCTGCACTGGGGAATATGTTCTTGTACCTGCAACTGTGGCACTGCCTGTGGTATCATGTAATACCCCAATCCTTGCATCCTTTCAATTTTTGCACATAACCACTGTTTTGACAGTGGAGTTCACCATACTGGCAGATTGGGCCGGTATTACTTTACAAGTGACTCACGCTTGACATTCTATTTCAATTATCTTATGCCTTAATGCAATTTAAGAGTACTTAAATCAATTTTAGGAATCAAATCAAATAAGGCAATAATACAAGAGATAAAAGAAACTCATAAAGTTTATTAATTTAAACAAAGTGGAGTACATAACTTAATCTTAAAATAAAACTATTACAATGGAATATTCAAAACTTGGGCTACATGCCCTTACATTCAAATATAAAAGCTTTCTAAAAATAAAGAAACTATCACAATTTGCAATGTCTTCATGCATGTTTAATTTTCTAAAAATAAGAGAGGAAGGGTGAGCACATAGCCTGGTGGATCCTTTTCAAACAACCAATTTTTCAATTTAGACTAAACACACATCCATAATTCATATACTTGCATACATTAGGCGTTTCAAGCAACATTTTGTGTATAGTTGTGACTTAGACGAAAAGGTTTTTCAAGGCCCTTGATGTTCTTAACAAAATACCTCGTTAGAGTGAAAAGTGCATTTCTTAGCCAATTTCATTGAACTTTTGGACTTAGGGCCTCTTATCCACCAACCAAGTATTTTGGCCTTTACACCATGTGAACTAATCAAATGAAAAGAACATCCATAATGACCCACATGTTCATTATGATGGTACATGATTAGTGATTATCATCATCTCATAATTAATCTTATATTCAAGAATCATAGAATAAGGAAAATAAATTTTAGAATATAAACAATCTAAAAATCGAAGCATGAATCATCCAAAAACATGCATCATATATTGAAATAAACCTAAAAATGGTACTAGACATGGCATAGATTAATGAATGCTTAAATCATGCTCATGTACTAAACTAAAACTGAAAATATGATTAAATTTCCAAAATTGAAACATGAATGATTTTTTAAAACTAAACATGCAATGAACATGGTATTAATCTAAAGTAGAAAAGAAGAGGTTTTAGAAATCACTTCCACCTTAATTGCAAGTTTGATGGAAATTTGACAGAGGTTCCTTTCTTCAACACTTCTAGCACTTCAAGACCACTCAAGAACACTCAATCAAACACTCAAATACTCAAAAATACCTCAAGATCACTCAAGAACACAAAAGTTGCCAAGAAGAAGGCTAGAATAAGCTAAGAAGGAATTGCCAATTCTTTGCTTT
This sequence comes from Tinospora cordifolia, assembly GCA_030144865.1. Taxonomy (NCBI): domain Eukaryota; kingdom Viridiplantae; phylum Streptophyta; class Magnoliopsida; order Ranunculales; family Menispermaceae; genus Tinospora; species Tinospora cordifolia. The sequence goes on along the minus strand of JAJIYU010007617.1, from coordinate 17,217 downwards.
GGGATTCATAATAAGTGTACATAAATGAGGTTTATATAGATTTTTAAGAACACAAGGGGGCCATGATTTGGCATCTTTAATTAGGGTTTCCTCACATATGATGGCTAGGGTTGTTGCTCATGACACACATATAGAGCATCGCTAGGGTTTTGTTAAGGATATGATGGTAATCTCTTTACATGGTGCCAAGATTGGAGCATTTTAGGTTTTAAAAACTTTCTTATTCTTGGTTTTTGGTTTCTTCTTTATGTGTGGACGACTAGGGTTTCATGGTTCACCACTTAGACACTTCTAAATTAGGGTTGCTCAGATGTGCACACACAGACACACATGGGCCAATTTTGCATAATAGGGCATAGTGCACATGATCAAAGAGTAGTGTACACGAGATCATTCTTCATGGTTTCTAATAGTTGTGGTATGCTTGATCATTTGCATGGCACATGCGATCCTTCTTCATGATTCCAAATAAGGGGAACATCCTATTGAGGTTGGACAGGGTGAGGGTGTACATGTTCATGGTGTTCCACCCATGTGGTTTGCACATGTTTAGGGGTAGCCATGAATTTATGGGTCCACATGAATTTAATAAAAATTCATATCTTATTATTTACCAAGAATTATGGACTTTATTATATATTTTTGTATTCATAATAAATAATGCACATTTTCAAACTATCATTTAGCCAAGGTGACTCTCATTTTATTTACTTTCCTAATTTAGACTCCATTGAAGGGTATTAAGTAGATGAAACCGAAATTTTGGCCAATTGAGCTTATATTTGGATATGTTGTCTAGTTGATCAGTTCATGGCATCTTGTGTCATTTCAGTCGTTCTAAGATCAAATGATACACTAAATGGGGTTTGGACTTACTAAATTTATCCATGAAATAGACCTGTTTTCATTTCTCGCCCAAATTCAATCAAATGCAATTGAATTGTTTCATTTTATTCAGTACCAGATTATAGGGTATTACATATCATCTGAGGTAATGCCCTCATGATTTGCTCCATGACCATCCTAGTGACCTTCGTCATCATATTCTCAATTTGAGTCTCAACATTACCAATATGTGCCTCATGTCCTCATGGTTTAGTCTTGTTAGATGTGGCAGCTTTGGTAGTGTATCATTTGGATCCGGTCATTGTCTAATAAGTCAAAAATCTTTTCAGTATTTATTTCCTTAGGTTTTCTTCTCGTTCGTGCTATCATGACTCTAAATTCATGTCTTTAGGTTCTCAATTTGCTTAGTGACCTATCAATTTATTTTTTTAAGTTTAGTTTGAGGATTTCAAGCCCTCTAATGTTGTTGGGTGTAGGATTTGGTCTCATAATCAAAGCATGTGATATATATATTTTCATAAATTTTAAACAAGCATAGCATGCATTCAATCAATCACTCAAACATTTAGTCATGCAAGTTCAAGCTAGCATAGCGAAATTCCAAGTTTTCATATGTGTCTCCGAGTTCAAGCGTCCCATACCACCCTTGGCCATGGACACAAACTTCTACTCAAAGATTTTACTACATCCAACCAATTTCACAAATGTTTAGATAACTAAGGCTTTCCAATTTTACTACACCCAACCAATTTTACTACACCCAACCAATTTCACCAAATGAGACTTTTGGAAACTTGCTAAATTTAGCCCCGAAATAAGCCCGGTTTCATTTTGCACCCAAATTTCATTGAATAGATATTAGATTTCATTTCATCAAGTACAATGTTTTCAAGGTATTACAACCAACCTTCCTTAGAAAAATTTTGTCCTCGAAATTTGTACATAACTAATGCTTTCTCGTGAATAGGTGTGGATACTTCGCCTTCATTTCGCTTTCAAGTTTCCAAGTAGCTTCTTCCATCCCGTGATGCTTCCACAACACTTTCACCAACGGAATATCCTTCGTTCTCAGACTCTAGCCTTTGTGGTCGAGGATTCTGACAATTTCTTCCTCGTAAGTAGCATCGTCATGAATGTTAGGTTCATACTTGCTGCAGTTTTCTTTTAAGGTCCAAGGCATAAGACTTAACATATCCTCTAGTGTCCAGGTGACTCTCTCAGACTTACTGACTTGATCTGTGGATTTGATTGGTAGGGACTAAGCCACTTTAGTGAGATGATCCACAATTACCCATACAATGTTTTCTTCCTAAGTCTTAAGGTATTTTTAGCATCTAACCTATGGTTAGTATGCTTATCCCATTCACTTTCCTCCATCAGGCTTGTGAGCCATTCGTCTTGCATTTTGTTCATCCCTGATCGGATGCAATAGGTCCTATGGCAAGACTTGCTATAGAGATAGGCTTGTTTTTCATTTAGGGTGACATCCATCCTAAAGTCTTTGATGATTTGGTATAACTGTTTGAGGTTGAATATTTCCCACATCTGACTTAGTGGACTTGACCACAAGGCAGGCTTTGGGATTGTTACTTTGAGTGACTAACACTTTCTTTCTTGTTCAAATATTAAACATGGGGCGACAAGAATTCTTAAGGAATTCATCTTCATTAATTGAAAACCAGAGGTACAAAACCTTATTCAAAGCCATATAACGAGTCTTAAGAACTCTCTTTCTCTAATTATATTCCAAAAATTAATTTTTTTGTCCTAACATTGGGCTACTAGTGTTTCTACTGAGGGTATTGATCTTCTAAGGCCTCCACAGTGAACATTCTAGCCTGGTTCTGACCACGACCATGATTCTGCCCTTGGTTGGCATTCTGTAGTTGTTGTCTGCCCTGAGAATGATCATTTTGACCTCATCCCTAAGTGTTCTATGGTTGAGGAGCCTGAGTGTAGTTGGGTAATCCTTAGCAAGACGATCCTTCTGTCTGCACACATAGCACAACCCTTGGTTCCTGGGTTGTTTTCTAGATTCATTCTTGGCTTGCCCATGTTTTTGTGGGGCCTTACCACTCCTATTCTTTTTTTCTATGATTGATCTTTTTAATTCGCAAACCTCTTATTGTTTCTTCTCAACCTTTGCTCTAGGTTGAGTTCTTGCTCAAGGATTAGAGAGCTCTTTCCAAGACATCCCTTTATGTCTTTAAGCCCAAAATCATAACCACTTTGTGGATCTCGATCTTGAGACCCTAATAAACCTATTAGCCTTCCTCTTCTCCTCCCAGATTAGTTCATGAGAGAACTTGGCTAGCTTGGTAAATTTCCTCTTGTATTCAGTCAAGGTGAAATCTTTCTAATTAAGTCTTACAAAGTCTTCGTATAGCTTTCTTAGTGTAGCGTTCGGACATAACTTTTCGCAAAAGATCTCCTTGAACCACTCACAGTTTATTTTTCCACTTTGGTGTTTGTTTCATCAAACTTTCGTACTATCATGACTCTAGATTCGGTTTCTAGGTTCTCAATTTGTTTAGTGGCCTAATAGTTTATACTTCTAGGTTCTTTTCATGAAGATTTGATCTCAAAGCAAATAAGCAATAAAGCATGCATATCACACAATCAAACAATTAAGCTAGCACAACAAGGTTCCAAGATTCAACTGAAGCTTTCAGGTTCAAGTGTCCCATACCACTCTATCCCTTCTACTTAGGCTTTCACCCAGAATAGAGTCGTACCCAAACAATTTTGCTAATTGCTCGATAACTAAGGTTTTCGAGCCCACTATAGTCCATCGTCCCATACCAGCGAGGATAGAAAAACTCGTCCTGCTAGAGTTACCGATCATTCACCACACATGGTCCATCATTCTCTGAGCCCAGGCTTCCTCTATAACCTCGAATTCTTCTGCATCCCATACTACATAGAAACCAAAAGAGATAGAAGTTTCCTGATCCTATGTCTTGATCAAACAATTTTCTCTTGTCACACAAGTTTCAATTTCTAGCATATGTCATAAAGTTTTATGCTTACTTAAGGTCTTTCCTCTGGACCTAGGGTTCCATCTGGTTGACTTACAACCTCTGTCTAGTCAAGACACCATTTTTGGCATCTTTTTCAACTTCTAGTCAGTTTTTTGCCCTAATTTTTTACCTTTTATTTATTTTTTAATAAAAAGTAAAGGTGTTCTTCAACGCAGACTACTCACACAAGTTGGTGGGACAACCTCCAGATCGGGCGGCGAGACCGAAGTCTGCTTAGCAATTACACTTTTTAGGGCGGGATAACCTACCTCCCTTTCGATGTTTAACTTTACTCAAAACAAGACTTACCCACTATCAGCCCACCTTATAGTCTTTGTATCCAAAAAAAACATTTTAAAACACATTTTTCTTTTTTGAAACCAGTTTCCAAAATAGTTTTCAATTTTGAAATAGAAGGTAGGGCATTCAAATATTCCATTAATTCAAGGTGAAACCCTAGTTAGAATTTCTAATTATAGTCAAATAGCCACTGATTGACTTTCTAATTTTAGCCCAACAACACATGTTTAGGCTTGACTTTCTTTTTTTAGCCCAAAGCATCTAAAGCCTAGGCTCTGGTACCACCCTTGGTATTAGAAGAAACTTTCTAATTTTGGCGCAGCAACTAATGCTTAGGCTCTAATATCACCTTTGTAGCAACCCAACCCCTTGAAACAGGTTTGTAATATCTCAAAATTTTGTCAACAAAAGTTATTAATGAAATAAGAAAATTCATTGAGGAAAAAAAAATTCTAAGGCAAATGGAAGTGTGTTAATAGAAATATCAATTAAATAAAATTAATTAAGAAATTTAATGAGTTGCTTTCATTTATTAAGAAATAAAGAATAAAAATATATATAGGTAATAAACATATATTGCAGGCATGTTAGATACTACATATGTATATAGAAAACTATACATAATTAAATAAAAATGAAGTATGCTTATATTTATAAAAAAAAAGTATAACATTAAGTAAGTATCAATTTATAATTACATAAATGATTATCTGAAAATAAAATATGAAATAAATAAAAATATATGGAAATGAAAAATGTAGATTATTATTAAAGATATTAAAATAGGAAAACATCTAATAACTACAATATTAAATACTTAGAAAGGGAAAAATATTAGTTAAGTCCATAAAATAGCATGATTTGTGCAACAAAACTAAGTTTTCATCAATTAGAAAGTGTCTAATTAGCAAAATTCAGATAATAGCAACCTTAGAAAGTGATTTTGGTATTAGAAACTGTATCCAACGACTAGAAATACATCATCCGCACGATCTAAGATCTCACGGTCACGATCAAAACCAAAACCGACACCCGGATGCACCAAATCAGCCAAATCCAACGGCCCACGTCCAATCGATCAGATCCAACGGCTCATAGCTCAGGCGCAAGAGTTGTTCGCGAACATGCTGAGATTGAGGAACATCCAATGAGCCAGATCAAAGGCGTAGTCGGAGATCATGAACACACCGTGATCGAGGATCATCCAATGGCCCGAACGGAATTCGTTGATCACGATTCAGATCCGCACACCGCGATTGATTCGCGAACTGAACGCCGCGCTCGAGGAAGATCCAACCGCTCAGATCGAACCTGTACGATCTGTGATCAACGCTGCGATCAAGAACGATCCGACGGCCAGGATCGTTTACTCTAAAATAAAAACAAATAATCCGAATAAAACCAAATAAAAATGTTCCAAAAATCCAAAAAAAAGGTTTCTAAATTCCAAAAAATTGTCTAAATACACTTGCTTTTCTCCTATACTTGGGGGGCACAAAATTTTGAGGAATTGGCAAGTTTCTTATGATGAAAAACACCAAAAACTTGTCATTCTATACACTTTTGAAACCTATATAAACTCCCATGCTCACAATTCAACTCATCCCAAGAAACAAGAGTTGAGATTTCCTCTTGTTCTCTAAGCCCTCCTCTTGGCACCCCCTTCTCACCATTCTTTTTCCTCTTGAGTGTGAGAAGTTCTTGATTTGGAGATTCTTCTTAGGTGATTTTCTTAGTGCTTGAACATTGGGTGCTCTTGTCCAAACTTTGGGGGAAGCTACATCTCAAGGTGGAAGTGATTTTTCTTACACCCCTTTTTCTTACACCCCTTGGTTTGTTTGGCTTTTGAAATCAAAAATAATTTCAGTTTAAGCATTCTAAAATATATTTTAGTTTTAGATTTGATTCTTGTTCAAATTTATGCATACATAACAATCATGCCATGTGTAGTATCATGCTTAGGCTTTATTTCAAAGTATGATGCATGATTTTGAATGTTCCATGATTAAATTTTTCGTTTGATCATATGTTGAATTTATTTATTTTATTTTCATGTTTTGAAATTTATCTTATGATTCAAGAATGTATGATTTAACCAAGATGATGGTGATAATAACCATGTACCATCATAGCACACATGTGGGTTGCTATGGATGTTCTTTTTATATGATTAGTTCATATGGTTCTAAGACCAAAGTACTTGGTTGGTGGGTAAGTGCCCTTGAAGTCCAAAAATCCAATGAAATTGGCTAAGAAAAGCTATATTTCACTTTAAGGAGGTACTTTGTTAAGTACATCAAGGGCTTCAAAACCCTTTTGGTCTAAAATCTCAACTTTAAACAAATGGATGCTTGAAACGCCTAATGTATGCAAGTGTTTGAAATATGAATGTGTTATTGTTTTAAATTTGAAAAATGGCTGTTTGAAAAGGATCCACTAAGCTTTGTGCTCACCCCTTCCTCTTTTTTTTTTCAAGAAATTAAACTATGAAGACCATGGAAATTTGAATAGTTTTAGTTTAGCAAGTTTCTATTTTTTTAAAGTTTCTTTTAATGTAAGGGCATGTTGCCCAATTTTGAATAAATGTTCCACAGGGATTTTATTTTATTTTAGAGGTTATGAGTTTATTTGATCAACAGTGTAATAGTTTACATTATAAAGTAATGTATTTTCTTTCTATGAATAAAGAAGTTGAATTTTTCTTTATCTCTAATTGCCTTGATTTTTTTTGAATGATATTTGTATTCTTGAATTTATTCTAAGGCATGAGGTATTGAAAAATAGAAAGTCAAGTGTGTGTTACTTGTAAAAGAACACCGGCCCGACCTGCCAAATGGTTAAGTCCACTGTCAAAGAATGGTAATTATGTCCAATGCTCAATGAATGTGGGGGTTGGGGTGTTACAAGGTTTAAGCTCAACCACAAGGTGGGTTGGGTCCTATGTTACCTTTACAAGTACACAACTTGCATCACTTTTTATTATCTCAAGTCTTATTATTTTTCAATGAGCATACAACCCAATTATTTAACTTTAAATTTAATAAGACTATTACAATAGAGATTAAAGAAATATTCACTCTTTATTTACTTAATAAAATAAAAGAGTACATACTTTAAACTCTTATTTACTTAAAATAAGTAAAAGATTACATACTGTAATTCAAATAACTAGAACTTGAAAGAGAGTACATAGGTCTTAAAGTTGAAATAAAATTCAGTGGAAGTCAAATAAATCTAAAGTGAGCAATATGTCCTTACATTAAGAAAAGAAGCTTTCCTAAAATAGGAACTTTCTAACTATCATATTTTCATTGCCATCATATTCAATTTCCTGAAAATGTTAAAAAGAGAGGGGTGAGCACATAGCCCAGTGAATTATTCATCAAACAACTAACTTACTATTTCAAATCTCTAACACATCCAAATTCACACACTCTCATGCATTAAGTGTTTCACACAACAAGTTGGTTTCAAGTTGACGTTATGATTGAAAGGGGGTCTATTCCCTTGATGTTCTTAATTTAGATATCCCTCTTTAGGGAGAAAAGATATTCTTTTGTTACTTTTCATTGGACGTCACGTACCAAGTATTTTTAGTTGCACTTTGCAACCACACACTCCAAACCTGTGTTAAAAATACCCATAGCACCCATACGAGTCACTATAATAGTACGTGGTTCTTATCCTCACTTTGTCATATTCTAATTCACATAATCATGATACTAAATTAGAATATTAAATCTCAGAATTTAAACCTTTAAGAAAGCATGAAAACACACATAGCATGCTTGAAAACTTAAAAACAAACCTAAGCATAGTTTCTAGGTATAGTATGATCTTATGAATGATTAAAAACATGCAAACATGCTAAACTAAAATTTAAATATGATCAATCATGCTAAAATTGAATAAATCATGCTGTAAACTGAAAATCAAACATGCATGAATAAGCTAGAAACTTGAAATAACAAGATAGAAGTTCTAGAAATACCTTCCACTTCATCCGAGTTTTTTGTTGAATTCGGCAGAGGTTCCCCTTATCTACCACTTTCAGAACTTCAAGAACTTTCAAATACAAACAAAAGAACTCAAAACAACTCACTAGAAGATTGAAATTAAAGCTTCTCACTTGTGAACACAAGAGAAGTGAGAAGAGATGCCAAGAAGAGGGCTTAGAACAAACAAAGAGGGAAGTGTCAACTCTTTGCTTTGGGATGAAATGAATGTTAGCAAGAGGGGGGTTTGTATAGATGTTTATGACCACAAGGGGGGACAGTTTGGGCAGCTCACAAGTTGAGCAACTTTTTATACACAAAGGGGGACTGCTTGCTCAAAGAAGGTAAGTGTGCATTAGGGTTTTCTATTCTTGATGTGGGCCCAAATTTGACTCTCTTTTGCCTTCCTATTTGTGTGTTAACACAAATTAGATCTTAAATAGTTGCCTAATCCCTTGGGATGCCAACTTTGAGGAGATATTGTGAGCATGGACATTTTCTAATATGGTTTAGCAGGTAGATTTGAGAGCATGATTCTTTCTTTATCCATTCTCTTAACTTGGGCGTCACTCTTAGTGTGTTCAAAACTTTTCTTTTTTGGACGTCCAATGATAGGAGTATAGTATCGAAACATTAGAGACAACATATCATGGTCTAATATGCAAATCTAAGATTAAGAAAACTCTTTAATTAATTCAAACTCCAAGTATGGTGTGCCCTTTGGTGTACACCCATATGTTGGTACCACAAAAGAGAGAATGACAACTTTCTAATTTTGTTTTCTTCTTACATAAAGGGGATGGCTAGAGTTTTGTAAAGCTTTGCTCAGATTTCAAACCCTTCTAAATTGGTTAGTTCACATGTGTGCACACACACATACACACACATGGCCAGTTAGCACAAAATGGGGTGTGGTGCACGTGATCAAGTATGGTGTGCATGGAATCACTCTTCACGGATTTCCAATTTTTAATGGGACGTCTCATTTTTTATGATAGATGGGTCTACCTGATCAGTTGGGTGGTACACGAGATCATTTTAAAGTATTCAAATAATGAAAATGTTCCATAGAGCTTTGGGTAGGGTGAGGGTACACATGATCATGGTATTCCACCAATGTGACTTGCACATGCTTAGGATGGCCACGACTTCAAGGGTTCACAAAAATCAAATAAAAATTAATATCTCCTTATTTCAAAGGAATTATGATTTATAACCTATTGTAACACCCCAACCCCCATATCTTTAAGCATTGGACACAACCACCATTCTCTTGACGGTGGGCTAAACCAAACGGCGGGCCGGGCCGGTGTTACTTTACAAGTGACACACACTTGACTTTCTTTCTATTTCAATTATTTCATGCCTTAACTTTATTTGACAATACATAATTTAAATTTAAGAAATTGATAAGGCAATAATGTAAGAAATAACTGAAATTCATAAACTCAATTAATTAAATAAAATTGAATACATAAACTCAATATCGAATTAAACCATCAATGCAACATATACAAAACATGAATCATTAAATATTTATTCATGGCACAATTCATGTATAACATGCATCAATATTCTTAATTTCTAAATATGCATAACATGTATATTTATGACACATCAAATAAATAAAGCATGCATATTAAAACATATATTCAATCAATCATCTTCAAAACTATCACACATGCAAGACTTATTAAAATAAAGAAGTAGAAGTTAGAAGTCACTTCCACCTTAAATGCGTCTCTTCTGCACACCTCTAAAATTCGGCAGAATTCTGTTGCTTCAAGACTTCCAAACACTCAAGAATTCTCAAGAACACTCAAGAACACTCAAGAACAGTTCAAGATTACTCAAGAAATGAGTGGATTGCCAAGAAGAAGGCTTAGAGAACAATATGACAATTCAACTCTTGTTTCTTGGGATGAGATGAATTGTGATCATGGAAGGTGTTTATATAGAGTTCGAAAGGGTAGAGAATTGTAAGTTTGGGGTGTCATCTTGTGGGAAACTTGCCAATTCTTCAAAATTTTGTGCCCCCAAGCATAGGAGATTAACAAGTAATTTTTTGAAAATTTTTGGAAATTTAGAAACTGATTTTTCAGATTTTTCGTTTATTATTTTTGGAGCATCGGATTGTGACCGTTAGATCATCCTCGAATCACGCATTCATATCTCAGATCGGTGGGTTGCATCTGGGCAGTCAAATCTTCCTTGAGTGTCGCACAGATTCTTGATCAATTGACATCGTTTCGTTGGATTTCGTCGAGCACGGTGTTGGTTCGCGATTTTCGAATTACGAGTTTGATTTGGACGCTCAGATCATCCTCGAAACATGCCTTTCGCGATGAACAAAACTCGTTCTGATCGTCCGATCGTTTCTGCCCGTCCGATTTCCTTGATCGCAGTACTCGTTCGAGATTATCTCAGAGCGCCTCAATCTAGACCGTTTGATGGACCTCGAGTGACGTATTGGTTCGCGATTGATCAGAGATATCTCAAATCTAGGCTGTTGGACCGAACGTGTTGATTTCAGACCATCCGATCTATTGTGATCCGATGTTCCAGGGCATTCGGTGCGCTCTTGATCTGGGCCGTTGGATTGCAGATCGTGAAGATTTTTTGATCCTGGCTGTTGGATGCAGTTTCTAATTACCAAATTTGATTTTAAAGGTTGCTATTATCCGAAAATTGCTAATTAGACACTTTTTAATTGATGAAAACTTGATTTTCTTGTATATTCCCTTCTATTTTATGGTCTTACTAATATTTTCCCCTTTCTAATTGCTTAAAATTGTATTTATTAGATATTTTTTTCTATTTCTTTAATATTTTTAATGCCAATAATTAAATAATCTACATTTTTCATTTTCATGTATTTTTATTTATTTCATATTTTATTTTCAAATAATAATTTATGTAATTATAAATTGATATTCACATAATGTTTTATTTAATTTTAATAAATACTCGTATACTACATTTTTATTTAATTATATAAATTTTTCTATATACATATTCCTATAACATGTAGTATTATAGGAATATGTATATACATTACATTTATATACATTTCTATATACATTTATTATGCTACACACACCGTATTCACACATTAACCTATATATATATATGTGTGTGTGTGTGTGTGTGTGTGTGTGTGTACATATATATATACTTTATTTCATTTTTTTTTTCTATTCTTTATTTCTTAAGCAACTCTTTTAATTTGAAATTTTTTATTTAAATATCAAATTAAGGTTTTATTTACCTATTTTATTTTACATCTAAATATTTTATATTATTTTTCATTTTCTAACCCATAATTTGCACCAAAAGATGTCTTAAAATCTTTGACATTAATTTACTTAACTTATTTTATTTATTTTAAATTATTTATCAAAATTCTGGGGTATTATACGTACAGTTTTGGAATCATATGAAAAAAATTAAGAATTTCAATAAATGGTTTGGTGAAATTGGTTTTCATTTACTTTCCTTATTTAGAACCAATTGAAGGCACTATGGAATGAAAATCCAAAACTTGGCCAATTGTCCTGATTTTTGGATATGTTGTTTATTTTATTAGTTCATGTCATTTTGTTTTGTTTTGGGTTATTTTGATTCCCCAAAGTATCCTAAATGTCAATTCTTTCTAATTTGGACCCCCTTGAAGGGCATTTGGCAAATGAAAACCATAATCTTGACCAATTGTTCTCATTTTTGGATATGTTGTCTAATTAGTTGGTTCATGTCACTTACTTTGTTTCAAGTTATTTTGGGTCCCTAAAAGTCACCAAATGAGACTTTTGGAAACCTGCCAAATTTAGCCCCGAAATGAGCCTAATTTCATTTTGCACCCAAATTTCACTGAATAGACATTATATTTCATTTCATCAAGTACAGAATTTTCAAGGTATTACATTTTGATCCACTGTGCCACCCTTAGCTACACCTATGTTTTTACCTAAGGTCCCTTCCCTAGATGCAGGGTTTCAATCTGGTTAAACTAACAACCTCTGTCTAGTCAAGATACCATCTTTGGCATTTTTTTCGACTTTTAGTAAACTCTTTTGGCCTAATTTTCCACCTTTTAATTTTCTTTTTTAGAATGTACGGGTGTTCTTCAACTTTGACTACTCATATAAACTGGTGGGACAACCTCAGGATCAAGTGGTACGACCAAAATCTACTTAGCAACTATGCTTTCTTGGGCGGGATAACCCACATCGCTTTCAATGTTTAGGTTTACTTGGGACAAGGCTTACCCACTATCAGCTTAACTTGCAGTTTTTGTATCTAAACAAAACATTTCAAACACATTTTTTCTTTTTGAAAACATTTTCCAAAACAATTTTCAATTTCAAAAATAGAAGGTAGGACATTCTAATTTCAACTCAAAGCACAGGTCAAACCTAATTGAGTTAATACTTTCTAAATCTAATAGCACCATTGGTATAAGATCAAACTTTGTCATTCTAGTCCAACAACTAATGTTTAGGCTTGAGTTTCTAATTCTTTCCTCGCAGCTAATGCCTAGGCTCTTATACCACCTTTGTAACACCCCAGCCCCCGAGACTTTCAATTTGGTTTAACCATAGGGCGGGTCGGGGTCTGATTACAATTACAAGTACATAATTTGTCTTTCTAATTCAATTATCTCATGCCTTATTTAATTAAAAACATTCACTAAGGCATTGCACAAGAGATAAATGAAAACTTTCTAAATCTTTATTAATTTAATAAAAGTAGGTACATGACTTCAAATTTAAACTCTTAAAAGAAAGAGAGTACATAACTCTAAAATAGAAACTATTTCAGCGGAAGTCTAACTTATTCAAAACTTGGGCTACATGCCCTTACATTCAAATGTAGAAACTTTCTAAAATTAGAACCTATCTAATATCAAAGTCTTCATGTGATTCAAGTTCCTAAAAAATAAAAGAGGAAGGGTGAGCACACAACATAGTAAATCTTTTTAAAACAACCAAACTACAAATTTAGGCTAACAACACATTCAAATTCAAGCACTTGTAAAACATTAGACATTTCAAACATTATCTTGTTTACAATTGTAGATTAGACTGAAAGGGTTTAAAGGCCCTTAAAGTTCTTCATGAAATACCTCCTTGGAGTGAAAAAGGCATTTCTTTTGCCATATTCATTGGCAAAAGGGTCTCACCCATATTCCAAGTATTTTGGACTTGAACCATGTGAACTAATCACAAGTAAAGAACACCTACAATGACCCTCATGTTCACTGTGAAAGTACGTGGTTCTTAATCTCAACATCTTTCATTAAATCTCATACTCATGAATCATTAATAAAATAATTTCAGCTTGTTTAACACATGAACATTCAAAGCATGAAAACAAACATATAGTACGCATCATACTTTAGAATAAACCTAAACATGCACAATCTAAGCATGGCATGGTTTCAAGATCAACTAACATGACATACATTCAAATTTAAAATTTAAATCATGTTTTTTAAACCTAAATATGCATACTAAACATAAATCAAACATACATGAATATGATAGTAACACTCCAACCCCCTAGAAATAGGTTAAAGCTCAACCACAAGACAGGTTGGGTCCTATGTTATATTTACAAGTACATAACTTGCATCACTTTTTATTATCTCAAGTCCTATTATTTCTCAATAAGCACACAACCCAAATAATTTAATTTTAATTTAATAAGACTAAAACATCAATCTTTATTTATTGAATACATGCGTAAAATTCAAATAATGAAAAGGGTGTACATAACTCAAAAATAAAATTTAGTGGAAGGCTTAATAAATCAAAATTGGGCAACATGCCCTTACGTTTTAAAAAGATTCTAATCATCCATGGTCTTCATATTTAATTCCCTGAAAATAATTAAAGAGAGAGGTGAGCACATAACCCAATGGATCATTCATCAAACTACTAATTTACTAATTCAAATCAAAAGTACATCCAATTTCAATCACTTACAAGTGTTAAGTGTTTCAAAAAATATCTTGTTAGAGTGGTATATTTGACCAAAAGGGGTTTTAAACCCTTGATGTTCTTCTTAAAATACTCCTATTATGGAATGGAATAACAATTCATCTTGTCACATTCCATGGAAATAAGGATCACATGTCTGCATTCCAAGTATTTTAAAACACATCCACACTCAGTGATGTTACTCATATAGACTAAGTATACGCAGAGAACACCCACAGCATCACTTAGACTACTATGATGGTACATGGTTCTTATCTTCAATTTCTTATATTTAAATTCAAATAACCATGATACTAAATCATAAGAGTTGATATTAGACTTTAAATAATCAAGAAAACATGGAAAACATACATGACATGCTTGAAAACTCAAAAATAAGCCTAAGCATGATTTCTTAGCATGTTATGCTATCATACATGAATCAAAACATGAAAACATGCTAAAATGAAAATAAAACTTGATCAAATATGTTTCAAACTGAAATATAAACATGTTGAAAATTGAAAACAAATATGGATATACTAAAAACTTGAAGTAATAAAGAAGGAGTTCTAGAAATCGCCTCCATCTTATGATGTTTTCTCATAAAAATTTTAGCAAGGGTTCCCAATGTTCAAGTACTTCCAAACGCCAACAAAATCACTCAAAACAACTCACTATAGGACTGAAATTAGAACTTCTTACACGAGAGAAAAGAGAAGTGAGAAGAGGTGACAAGAAGAGGGTAAGAATTAACAAAGAGGGAAGTGTCAACTCTTTGCTTTGGGATGAGATGAAAGTGAGCATGAGGGGATTTATGTAGAGATTCATGAGCACTAGAGGAAGGTTTGGGTATGCTCACACTAGGAAACCTTTTCATTCCTCCATGGGGACGTTTTGGAATGGATAGATTGAGTGTGCACATGATTTAGAATGTGGGCTGATTTGGTTTCCAATTCCTAGTGTTAGCACAAGATATAAGCTTTAGTTGATTTTCTATTTATGTGTGAACACAAAAAGGATTTAGAATACTTACTATTCATTGTTTGGAAGTTAATCTAGGTGTGATATTGTGAGCAAGGAAACTTTCCAATATGTTTGGTAATTGATTCCTTTTCTTATCCACACCAAATCAACAAGATTTGACAATCTTCTATTTTGAATTAGAAACTTCTAATCTTGTTCCTAAGGTGTTTGAAAACATTTTCAGCAACTTTTGTTCTTGGATTAAAAACTTCTAATCTTGTTCCTTGGATGTTTATAAACATTTTTCAACAAATTCTATTCGCAAATTAGAAACTTCTAATTTGGGGGATGTTTTTGATGTGTAGAGCATGGTGTATATGATCGCATCATGGTGCACATGGAATCATTCATTCATGGTTTCTTAATACTAAGTGGGACATCTCATAGGGGTGGCATACCTGATCATTTTCATGGCACATGGGATCATTCTACATGAACTCAAATAAAGGAAATGTGCCATGGAGTTTAGGGTATGGTGAGGGTACACATGATCATAGTGTTCCACCCATGTGACTTGCAATGCTTAAGGCGGCCATGACTTCACGGGTTCACAAAAATCAAATAAAAATTTATATCTACTTATTCACAAGGAATTATGATTTATAACCTTAGTTTTGGAATCACATGAACTTAATGCAAATTTTAAGGTATGGTTTGGCCCAAGGTGGTTTTTCGTAAAAAACTTTCCTTATTTAAGATCCATTGAGGTCACTAGGTAAATGAAAATCTAAGTCTTGGCCAATTGTTCTGATTTTTGGATATGTCATTCATTTTGTTCGTTCATGTCATTTTGTTTCGTTTTGGGTCATTTCGATTCTTTGAAGTACCCCAAATGCCAATTCTTTCCTAATTTGGACCCCTTGAAGGGTGTTTGGCAAATGAAAGCCCTAACATCAACCAATTGTTCTAGTTTTTGGATATGTTGTCCCATTAGTTGGTTCATGTCACCTTACTTCATTTCAAGTTGTTTTGGGTCCCTAAGGGTTACTAAATGAGAGTTTTGGAACTTCCTAAATTTAACCCTAAAATGAACCCAATTTCATTTTGCACCCAAATTTCACTAAATTGATGATAAATTTCATTTAATTGAGTATAAAGAATTCAAGGTATTACAATGATATTAAATTAAACTAGTAAGATGGAAGTTTTAGAAGTCACTTCCACCTCTATTGTGGGCTTGGTTGAAATATGACAGAGTTTCCCCTTCTTTCCAACGTCTATTACTCAAAGGTTGCTTAAAGACACTCAATTAAACACCAAAGAACTCAAGAATAGTTTAAGATTACTCAAGAACTAAGGGGGTTGCCAAGAAGAAGGCTAGAGAAGGTCAAGAGGGACTAGTATGCTCTTGCTTTGGGACAAGGAAGAATGAGAACATTGGGTGGTTTATATAGAGTTTCATGAACACACTAGGGGACGTTTTGGGCAAGTAACACTTGATCACGTTTTGGGAATGTGGGCCATTTTCTTTCCTTTTCTTCTGTGAGCACATCCATGGTTCAAGCAAGAAATCCCACCTTAGCTCACATGCTCGGGACCACTTTCCTTGGAACGTCAAAATGAGCAAGCTTGAGTTTCCTTTATGGGTGTGAACATAACAAAGGTTTAAAACACTTGCACAATCTGATTAGGAAGTCCATATAAGATCAGATTTTTTGCTCATAGCAAGTTTCCTAGTTGATCTCATTGTTTGGGTGTCAAGTTAAGAGAGCATGGAAACCTTTTCTTTTTGGCGTCAATGCATTGTGTACACTCTAAGGTCTATGGTTTGCTTTGTTGCTAAGACCTGTGTACACAAATCAACAAGTGAATCAGGTCACTTTATGTGTAAGGAAACTTTTCTAATGATTGATTCCCTTGTGGCATCAAGATTTGGTGCATATGGCAGCTTTCCCTCTTTCATTCTTTGGATGTCATTCATGCATAGTAGCTGGTGTGCACTGTTAGTGAACTCGCAAGTATACGAGATCGCTTGTAGTAATATCCGGAAAGTCCGGGTATCGTCCTCAGGGAATACTAATGGTGGTTGAATTTTCTTTAACACTAAAGTTG
>JAJIYU010007616.1:0-19032 GCA_030144865.1 Tinospora cordifolia | reverse complement strand
AACTACAGAGCATACTCTCTTGGTCATGCAACATGATGATTGAATGACATAAATGCAAAGAACAAGAATAAAAACATAAAAGATCAAGCTAACCAAACAAGCAAGCATCATCTAAGTCAAAATAATAAATTAAAAGAAAGGAAAGAAACTCACCTCGAGATCGCTTCCTAAATTATTTGTGGCACTTCGTGGCTACTACTTCACAAACTATTTAGAATAGCTCAAGCAAAGAAGAACTAGAACTAAGGTTGTCAAGAAGGAGACAAAGAGAGAAAGCAAGAGGGATTTTCAACTCTTGTCTTTGGGATGAATGAAATGGGTGGAGTAGGGGGGTTTATATAAGACCTTCTTCCAAATAGTGTCTCTATCTTTTCAATGGAGTAGGGGGGTTTATATTTCTTCCTACACATGCCCACTTTAACATCTTAACAAATGAGATATTTCATTGATGAATGCCTTTCTTTTACACATTACTTCTCTATGTATATTACCATCATGCTAAACGAAATATTATTTTCATGAGTGCATCTAATTAATACTTTATACACATATTTTTTTATATTAATATCATGCTAAAAATATTATTTTCTTATTCAAATAGAGAAACATATATTTATCCAACAATTCTATATGTCTATTATTAATCAATGTATATTTCTTTATACTTTTATGCTAACTGATTAATTGCATACCCATGACAAATATATATATATATATACGTATATGTATTTTAAACTCAAATTTCGGTTATTACGTCACTAAAATTTCAGGTATTACAATTATTACCTCACTAAAATTTCAAGTATTACAAAAACAATGCTCTCATGAATAATCCCAAAACAATCACAATAACTTATTTGGCATATTTCGTGGTGATGGATGTGGAACAAGAGGAAAAAGAGGACGTGGTGGCAATCAAAACAAACCGACTTGCCAAATCTATGGCAAGTTTGGGCACTCGATTGTTGTATGTTACTACTGAGGTTATAACAGCTATATGGGTTCGACCCAACAACAACAACCTTCACCAAATGCTTTCCTAGCCTCATTAGAGACAACGTCTCATAACTCCTAGTATGCAAACAACAGAGCATCGAATCATGTCATTACTGATTCCTCTCAATTATGCAATTCTTCATAATACTTAGGTAACAACTAGCTCACCATTGGTAACGAGCATACACTTCCCATCACTCATATCGAGCTACTTAAAACTCCTTCTCTTCCTTGTACTCTTCAATTTTTCAATGTCTTATGTGTTCCATCCATTAAGAAAAATGTAATTTCTGTCTCACAATTAACCCATGATAGCAATTTGTTCAATTTCATTCTTCTTGTTGTTTGGTAAAGGTTACTCGAACCAAAATTGTGCTCCTGTAAGAGACACTTCTATGCCAATTCTCTTCCAACAACACTTCATCAACGACTGGATTCGAAAAATCATCATTCCTTTTATGTTTTTCAAAACCTCTTTTATCATATTATGACTTATGGCATATGAGATTGGGCCATCCATCTCATTAATAGTGTAATAAATCTTTCTCCAGAAATAAACATGTTATGTGTGCTTCATGCCAGTATGGAAAATCTTATGCTCCCCCTTTTAAATTGTCCAATTCTAGAGCTTTATATTACTTGCATTAATCCACATAACTTATGGGGACCAGCTCTAATTCACTCACACAATGGATTTAAATACTATATGCATTTCATTGATGATTACTCTAAGTTTACATGGATTTACCCTCTAACAACTAAATCCAAATTCCATTCTACTTCCTTTCGTCAAAAAACAAGTTGAAAATGTTTTCTTAAAAAAAAATAAACGTAGAGAGTATCAACCATTTGTGTTTGTTTTATCTCAACATGGTATTGCTTTCCAACATCCATGCCCACATAGTCATGAACAACATGGTCGTGCAGAATGTAAACATCTTCAAATCATTGAAACATGTTTAACCTTACTTGCCCATGCCAAACTCACATCAAATTTGTTATCACACCCCGCCTCCCATGCCCAAGCCCACGTTATCCGACGGTATCTTTCTTCAATATTTTTGGGTCGGTCGGAAAGTAGGCCTGTGTTACGTTATCCATTTTCCTTTCTAAATCTCATATCTATAAGATATCCTATGCACATTAATCCATGTATAAATAATTTATAAAAATTTATGGTACCAAGCAATAAAATGAATCTTTTATTATTTAATGAAAAAAAAAATTCAAGAATAATAATTCAACATTTGTTACAAGGAAGTAAAGAAATAAATTTGTGTGCCCATATGTCCTATAATGAAATTAAATAAAAATTTCTACATATTAAAAAATTTCATGCAACCTTGATAATTAAAATCCTGAAATATTAAAAATAAAGGGTAAGTTATAAAGTCCAATGAATCATTCCAAATATGTAATTCATTATTTCGACAAAATAAAATATGCATAACAAGCACTTACCAGGAATTAAGTGATTTAACCAATTTATTGTTTTTGTTATCATTAATGATCAAAAGGATACCCCCAGCATTCCAACCCTAGGGAAAGAGCTACTATACTGAACTCAAACCCATTAGCATGAGGTAGTATCAATTTCAAACCCTTTATTACCTCAAAACTCTTGTTTGGAATGCTCATGATGCAACTTCGACCCCGTGATAGTACATGGTTAAGATCTTTATTTGAGCTTATATTAAATGTACAAGCATAACATTTAAATAATTGACAGTGTGTAAACATTTCAGCAAGGAAACATTTCACCATGGATTATGCATAAAAATAAACTTAAGCGTGCATATTCTATATGGCATGTATATAATATTAAAATTTAAAATACTCAAGCATGCCTTATTTGAATTCAAATAATGATTTAAAAAGTGGAAATCATTTCACTTCCTTGAGATCGCTTCCTTCTGAGCTTTCTTCAGATCTTTTAGATCTTTCCCTTTTACTTGCACTAGACTTGTGCAACACTCTGTTGATACTACCCCGCTGACTGTTTAGAATAGCTCAATAATGAAAAAATAATAATAGGTGCCAAGAAGGAGGCAGAGAAAGCAAGAAGAAACTTTGTTCGATTTTTGCTGGGATAAAAAACAATAAAGATGAAAGAGGTTTATATAAAGTCTCTCAAGGGTGAATTTGTAATATTTTTATGTTTTTGGATAGAAACTTACCATTTATTTTGTCTTGGGCGGCTAAAGGGTCTAGGGTTCAACTTAGGGTTTTGTTTGCATTTTTTGCCCAAATCATGTGGCCAAAAATCAATGCATTTGCGGACGGGTCACAATTGTGCGGTCAGAAATTTTTTCTCTTTTTTTTTTCTTTCCTTGACTCATGTGACAAAATCGAATTTGACAAACACACATATTTTATACATATATATGTATAAAATAATAATTTTATCATATACATGCATATCATTATACATAATATATTATATAATATGTTATAACCATATATCATACAAACGCACATATTATATCATACTGTATTTATAAACATATATTATACTCATATAATATTTATTATTTAATATTTGCATCATGTATTTAACACATATATTATTCATTTTTGGATATCACAATTTTTCAAAGTCGAATTATTTTATTTTATTCATAGAATTTTGTAAAAATCTTTAGGATATTACATTTGTGGTGGGAGGCTCCTCAAACAGCTATGTTTAAGATAAATAAACTACCGACACTATTCTAAATGGTCTTTCTCCATATTTGCTGGTGTACAACAAAAAATAGACCTCTTAATCCTACAAACCTTCAGGTATGCATGTTATCCATGTCTTGGACCATATAATCATCATAAGTTTCAGTTTCGTTCACAAAAGTGTGTATTCCTTGAAAACAGTTCCTCTCATCGTGGCAATAACAAACTAATAATGATAGTAATTAAGGTAAATTAAAGTTTTTTTTACCTGACCACAACAAAAAAGAGTTCAATCATCCACAACATCAACCACTAGATTAGTACTTTCTCAATAGATGAAGAAGTACATGCGTTATTGAGCTATATTCAAAAACAATTACTTCAAAACAAGAAAATAATTCAATCGATAAATCATAAGAACACAATGAATAGAAGTAATAATCTGATGAGATTTTTATAATTAAGAGAAAGACATATTATATGTTCCAAAAAGATGATGTGTCGAGAGATACACAATTCATTGGAAATAGGAATATCTCAAGAACAAAGGCCTTTATGTTTTGTGCGATGGCCATGAAAAAAAAAAAAAGCGACCTCATGACTCTAATTCATATCTTCATGAGTTTGTAAGATCAAAACAAAATGCACATCTAGAAGGTTTAAGAATAAAATAACATGGAGGCTTGCCAAATAAATGTTCAACTAGAGATTGATTATCAATTATATGAGTAAGAACACAATTAAATATATGAGAAGACCTAACATAATCAAGAATGTGAGAGTGTTATGAGAAGACCTAACAAAGGTCGAGGTTTGGAGAAAAGAAACAAACTAGCTATAAATGTCATAGAAAAATGGAAAATTAATTGCATTAGTTGTTAAAATGCACTTGCTAGAAAGAAAACTTGAATTAGGTAGTGGTGGCTTCCCTTCTTTAATTCCCTCCCTATTCAATTCATATGTCATCTAGCCGCCGCCCTTGCGTTGTTTACAATAATTATATGTTGGTTGACGTTATCTATCTAAGACAATACAATTGTAATTGTTATAATTACATTTGTATATAACTGTAGCACTCATAGTTATTGTAATTTTAGTACAAACCTCGATATGTATTACTTTCTTATCCAAAAATTGCACGTGTTGCAGTTTCATTAATTTTTAATGCAATTGCATCAGTCATTAATATTTTCATTTTTTTTTTCTATATTTTTAATAAGGACAGAAAGCGACAGTTTATAAAAATGATCATTAATTCAAGAGAAAGCTAAAAAAGTGAGAGACTTGCAGGAAAAAAAAAAGGATAAGAAAAGAAAGGAAAATTGATTGCTTGTGATGTATTAAAGTAATCTCATCTTAGCTCAAGAAGTTAATATGGCATTTCGACCAACCACCTACCTAATTTCCTTTAGGTAATTAATAAATTGATTTCTATGAAGTGAAATCAAACCAACCTACACGACCATCTTTAACCTTAAACCACTCCATTCTGTGAATGAAGTTAAGTTAAACTCAATATAATGAAATGAGTGAATCCTGTTCGACCATGTTATCATCCCTTAAAAAAAACAAAAAAGAGCAAATGCACACGACAAGTTTCCCATTAGCAAGAAAGCCTACCAGATTCTCGAAATTCCGTACTACCACAATTGAAATATTTATAAACTTATTAAATAATATGTACCTAAGCGGTACTGTGTCTAAATAATTGGGACTGCTGAACCAATTTAAAAGCTAACTAAACTTACAGCTATACGTAGGTTAGTATATGGGTAATACGACGTATATACAGGAGAGAAAAAATATATATGTATAAAGCATCTTCCATTCACCGCATTTCTTATTAACATGGGTATAGTTTAATAATTTTTTTTTTTTTTTTTTTATTGATCATCTTACTATTTAAAGCATTAAGGCGAGCGAGCTATAGCTAATCAGCTATAGACTGCTGGCATCAGTATCGCTTCCTTTGTTGATTGAGCTTGGATGGCTATTTTGCGCTTTATATCTTGTATTTCACCTTTAGGCCTAAAAAGGCGGGAATCTTCTTAATTTGGAGAAAGAAAGTCAATGCTGACGAAGTACGCTATCTACACCTCTGCCATTTTTTATATTTTAAAACCTTATTTTCATCAACCTCCTTTTTCTTGAAAGGGTGTATTTGATGGTGAAAACATAAATATCTTGTTAAATTTTTTGATAAAATTCCATTTTTCTTAATTAGGTTTATTAAGTAAAGATGGTGAGGAAAAGTTTTAAAAAAGTTTTTTGGGTTGATCAAAATTTGTTCAGTTCGGAGGTAAAAAAGAAAATTACAATAATTTATGTACGCTAATTTAAAGAATAATTATCAATAACTATTTTTATTAAGCTTTTCTCATATTCAATTAAATAATTATAAAAAAAACTTTATCGATAATTTTTTTGAAAAGAAGTTCTTAGCTATTACATATACCCATGATCTTTACTAAAAAATAGATGTAATCTGAATTTTCTATTTTTTTAGAAAAGAAAAAGAAAAAAGAAAAGTAAAGAAGAAGAAGAAGAAGAAGATGGAAAAAAGGTTTTAGGAGATCCAACATAGGTTAAGACCGTAAGAGACTGAAGATAGTTTTAAAAGTGCCAACGGGTCCGAGCAATATATTTGTAAAGTTCATTTACATGCTCTCTATTTAAAAAAAAAAAAAAAGTATTCATATTTTGTACTTAATTAATACTGATTAGTTCCCCAAACCGTATTCCTTATTGTTATGGTGGGTAAGATTTGATGCTTGGACTTTTCTTCCCCCCGCCCCCCAGTCTCCATCAAGTTTTTTGAGCAATGCTAACCTGCAATGCCACGCGGTTACACCTGTAACAATGGTAACCGGCCGGCGGTACCATCACTCCTCATTCTTATTAAAGCTAAATCCACTGGCTTCAAGCTATAGATACTCATTTTTTAGCTAATTTTTAAATCAAATATAAATATAGAAATATATTAGAATTTTCAAATATGTAATTTAATTTAACAATCGGTAAATTTAATAAAATTGTCAATAAAAGAAATACTTCTAACACATTTAACCAGTTCAAGTTGAATTTAGTTAAGTAGCTAGTAAAATCTTGACCAAACCTAAACTTGATTGAGTTGAATTAATAAATAGGATGAGAATATTTGTATGAGAGTTAGAAAAAGTGGATCATCCTTTGATAGGGCCAAAAAAAAAAAAAAAAAGAATAATTACAAAAAGTGGAAAGGACCTACATAAGTAACATACAAATCAAGTACTATGATTTTGCTTCATTCGAATTTATAAATATAAAGCTCTTACTGATTATTTGTATTGAGAAAGAATCAAATTCATGAATTTGAACGAATAGATTGGTTCCACATTGTTAAAGCTACTTAAGGCATGTGAAATGCTTATTAATTTAAAATATTGATAATGAGTAAAGTTTTTTTTTTTTTTTTTTTTTTCTGATAATGGTTTTAAAATATTTTTTTTCTTTTAAAGATTGACGAAAGGTAGAAAACATTAGCTAATCTTTAATAATAGCAAAGGCTATAATAGGCCAACTTTCATTTTTGTTAGTTACAAAATAAAAATTAGGCTCACCATGTTATCTTGTTGGTCCAGCAAGATAAAATAACACTATTATTTTTATTTATATAATTTCTTTATTGAACAATTTTTATAAGCTATTTGCAAGGAATCATTTTTTTTTAATTTTTTATTTTTTGTATCCTAGCAAACTATAACAATAAATTATCTTTTACAATTATTCTATGTTGTTCTGAATACGTTACTTTATTTTGAATCTTCCTCTATTCAATTTAAATTAAAATCATCCTATTTTATAAAACTAATTTCATTTTATCACACGCACCTCACACAGGTTGCCAATGTTTGCAATTTCAAAGGAGTCTTGAAAAAAGGGAAGAATATTTCAAAACAATTAAATTTAAGAAAATGACATGTAAAAGGACATGTCCTCAAGTTTGTAAGATTTTTCTTGAGACCTTGTCTAATTGTATTTATTATTTAGAGCTAAGTCGATGAACTGGAAACATTCAAAATATCTCTATAAATGTCATTTTGGCAGTTGTAGCCTAAAAATGTCAATTTGTAAACACCTATCTTATGCTCCTACACCATTTAATGAGCAGTTGAGTACAAACTATAGTTACCATTGGTTATGAGTAGGAGTCATAATTCGTGTTTAACTGTATTCATAATCGTGTGCCTGTATACGACTTCTTTTTATAATCAATTTTTAAAATAATTTTTTATAAAAATATAAAAATATATAAAAAATTAAATAAAAATTTTAAAAAATTATATTTAAAAGAATAATTATTATTATATTGTCAATAGATTAATAATACACTAATTTCAAATTAACTTATTTATAATTTATTTTTTAACTTATTTATAATCGTGTTAAGCGTGTCATTTTTGAATTTTTCGTTTTAACCCAAACTAATTAACTTCGTATCGGGTAATCGTGTTGTATCACAAATTGTCATCCCTTGTTATGAATTCATTTCTTTTGTAGAAACCAATATATGTAGGATAAATAAATGACAATTAGGGTCACAAAGCAAATTAGTTGGGACAGTTTTGAATAAGAAATTGTTATCTTAGACCAAATTAAAAGAGATCATAAGCCTTTAAATAGCAAGGGACGCACATAAAAAGAAAAGCAGTGGATTGAATAATGAGTAGTTTAAAGAAGTAGAATTAATAAAAAGATATACT
Organism: Tinospora cordifolia; assembly: GCA_030144865.1. NCBI lineage: Eukaryota > Viridiplantae > Streptophyta > Magnoliopsida > Ranunculales > Menispermaceae > Tinospora > Tinospora cordifolia. The sequence continues at coordinate 10,630 of JAJIYU010007616.1, read as the reverse complement.
CTTGCTCAGGATGAGTGTGAACTATATATAGGCAAGCAGGTCACGAGCATCATAAATAGTAATTAAAAAAGACTTTGACAGATTAAGAGCACGAGACAAATCAAAGATAAAAGAGAGAGAGAAAGAGAGATTATGCGGGTAGAAGAGTATAAACTATTGGATGAATAAAAGAATTGAGTATAATTGTGAAAGGTTACTGAATTTGTTCCTTCCAATGTATAATGCAAAAGCTAAGAACGGTATGTTTGGTTCTTTTTAGTGTTTTGGGGAAGATTATGGTAAAGGTCAGGCTCATAACCCTGCCTACCTGCCACATGTTATGTGATGAGGTCATAAATGATAATTTCTAAAACGAGGTAGGCTGCCCTTGATCGCTCTATTTGGATCCCTTTTCATAATTTAAAATCAACTATATACATACATGAAGAAGGTTTCCTTTTTTAATAAAAAAAAAAAAAAAAAAAATATATATATATATATATATATATATATTAGATAGTTAGTAGGAGCCAGGCCACGTGGAGCAATAAGATCAATTTGAATACATTTGTTAGGAGTCATAATTGAGAAAACCTACTCAAAAACTAAATTGCAATAAAGTTCTGTATCATTTTTTTAGGAGGAAAGAAACGCTGCGAACACGGAGGAAATTTAAAGCACCGACCCGGCATGCCATTTGTTTACCTTGTTTTACGATTTTTTTTTTAAAGATTTTTTTTTTTTAAATTTTATTTTTAAAGGGGTTGATGCGGTTTTTTGTTGCTAACTTGCCAGAAAAAAAAACTTGTTATGTGATCGCGGCTTTTGCGGCCACTTCACTTGCTTGCCTTACCTTATATATATGGAAGAAGAAGAGTAAAGGAGAGAAGACGCAGGGAGAGAGGAAGAGAGAGAAGAGCAGAGACGAGGCAGTTGGAAGAAGCAAAGGGAACAACAGCGAGACGGGAAAGCGTCTCGTCTTCAGTAGTTCTCTGAACCTTCTTTCCAACCCCATAAGAGACCTTGTTTCAACGCCGATTCGTCTCTCTTCTCTTGGGTTCACCCCTTTTCCCTTGCTCCTGCTACAATCTCGGTGGCAATGCAGCGCTGTTCTCTCCATCTGCCCTGTCACTGATTTCATTCTCAAGTTGTGTTCTTTTTATTCTTACACACATTGTCAATCATTTTCTTTTCTTTTTTTTTTTTTATTCTCCCTCTCTTTAAATTCTGCCCTTTCCTTTCCTCTCTATCCCAAAGAAAAAAAAGGGAGAGAGGCTGTATTTGGCCTTTCGTATAATTTTTCTTTTTTTTGGGGGGGGTTGGGAGTTGGGGACGGAAATGGGAACGTACGAACTTATCAAGGGAGAGGAGAATGGACGAGCGGATCCGAACAAGAATTTTCTGAGCGTGGAGGATGGGTACAAAGATAGAGATATTGAATCTGGTAGGCATCAACATTCGCCGTCCCTGAAAATTAAAGAAGCAAACGGTCCTAAATCTTCCAAAGTCTTGATGGTCGAAGGAGAAGATGCTTCCAAACGGCGCCTTGTTTCTCTTGATGTTTTCCGGGGACTCACTGTTGCGGTAAGAATCTAAACATTTCATATCGATCCTTCTGATTTTTTATTCTTGTTTTTCCGTCCGCGGATCGTCTAATATACTTCGATTCTACCTATGTCTCATCCATTTACCATTTGATTGTGATCTTTCAATAATGCTCGTTTCTTTGTCTTGGTTTTTAACATTTAGGTTTGTTTTTTCTCGGATTTTCGTTTTTGGTGTTTTAGACTAGAATCCAAGATTTCGGACTCTTTGAGGGAGAATAAGAGATCGTTAAATTATCTCAATTTATTTTATTTCATTTGTGTGTGTTGGTTGTTTCATCTACCCGTTTATTCAGAATTGTTTTTGTTTTCCTTTGCTTTACATATGTGGAGATATTTTTAGCGGGTGTAGATTGGGAAAGCAGTGTGGTTGTATGTTTCTGTGCTTTGTGGTTTGCTGAAAAGAATCAAAATACGCCACTTGCCTTGCCAAGCATCTCGATTGCTTTCAGTGGCGTCTGTGCCCATCCCTCTGCCCTGCATTCACGTTTTCTGTTTCTTGTAAAAGTCACGTTTGCTTCATGTGCAGATGGAGCAAATACTTGGGAACGAACACCCCCACCCAAAAAACATTTCTCCAACCCTTTTCATCCGCTGAAACCATTTAGCAAGCCAAGATGCTTATTGGGTGGAGCAGCATTAGCATTCATCTTGTTTCTTTCCCTGAAATTCGTTCTCTGGGCGATTAGGAGGCACTTGGCGCCTTTGATTTTTTGTTGAAAAGAAAAAAGAGTTTTTTTTTTTTTATATGTTATCTAGTGGTACGATTCGCTGAGAAAGGAGCAGAGGGTAGATTACATTACTGCATTAACTCAGAAATGAAATGAGATCGTAACAATTGAATGATGGGTAGATGTAGTGGACTCACATATCATCACTGTACGGTGTGTAGTCCCCAGTCTTAAATCTATGGCAACTGTTCACTAATTAAAATGGTTACAAGATCTGACCACGGTACCCACACTCATCCAAGCCGTACGAATTTTTTCTCTTCTTTTTTCTTTTATTTACCCAAATCGTACGCTTTACCGTGCGGAACATTTTTACTGCTGCACATCTATCTATCTATATATATATACATATATATATTTGTATATGTGTTTGGTTGAGTGTCGTATTCGTATTGGTTTTTGATCGAGGGAACTGGTGAATTATTCTGCTGTGTACGTAAATGTTTTATTTAATGTTACTATGATATTATTAATTACTACAATTATTCTATGTATCTCTGCTTTTCACTTGAGTTGTCTCTCTGCCTCTCACTCTTCCTTTTTACCGTCTCGTTAATCTGTTGTTTTGTGCTTTTTGTCTTTTGATCAAGTTGAAAGCATAAGTATCTACGAGTGGTTGCCGGCACCTTTTATTTTACCCCTTGGCTTTTTTTGGATACGCGTACATTTGGCTGAGAAGGGGAGATAGAGAGAGATAGAGAGAGGTTCTAATCATAGATCATGTGGCGGAGACATGCCGCTTTGCACGCTTTTCTACATTATCGTTATATATTATATGTATTCCCATTAAAATAGTAATATCATGTTGCTTTGTTTTAGGCTTCTCTTACGACTGCGTAACTTAAGCCCATTGACAAAAAAGTGACCCCTGTGTCTGTGTGGACCGACCAGCCCCGCACCCATTCCTGTTCTACATATATTTTATTAATATTTGGTTTTTAATAATTTAATTAGATGTGCAAAACACCGTAAGAAACGAGCCTCCCACTATAACATATTCTTAAAACCTCGTTTATTTAGTAGGGAAGTCTTAGGAAGAAAGAAAGAAAGAAAGATGTAGTTTGTCTTTCATTTCATTTAGTAGTTAATAATGGGTGTGGGGTCGAGCCCTTTCATTCTCATGCAAGCCAGTACATAGGCGGTGATAATTATAATTTATTTTGAAAGCGTCCTTCTTGTTGTTGTGGTTGCATAATACGGAGTACGCCTCACCACATGACATGATGGTGAGCCGTCTTGAAACTCGCCACATGTTCGCATGTGCCATTTCGTTTGGGATTAGTACCCCTATCCGTCTCCCCCTTTTCCCTTAGACACAGTGATTTAGCCTTAGGCAGGGACATACATATTACATACGTCTTCAAACTCACCACACTGCATGTTTGGCGTTACAGAGGATGTTGTTGCTGTCGTTTTTATGTCCCGCGTTGCTTCAGTTCAGCCCTTGCCCTTCTATGGATTGGCTCGACGTCTAAATTATTTAGTGTTGAATGGTATGGGAATAGTAGGTGCCTAGGTGGTGTTGGTTGAAGCGCGGTGGACCTAACAGTAACACTCGTATGATTCCTAATGGTAAACAAACAATATTCTGAGTTTGAGGTGGGTGCGGGTGCGGTCCTTGTAAGCCACGCCACTTGATACGTGCGTGTCCACCTCTCCCTACTCCCGTCCTCCTCCTCCTCCTCCTATGCACTTGATGGATGAATGATTCCCTAATTCAATTCCCATATCCTTTTATTACCTAATATATATACAGTATCGTCACTTTGCTTTTCTCCCACTTCATCCCCCAAACCTTTCGTTGTTTACTTTTACTTTTCAATTTCTTGTCCATTCTGTTTTGAAAATGATCTCCCAACTTACGCACACGTCTTTCAACATACATGGTCAATGGCTTCCATGTGTCGTGCTCCGTACCAAAAAAAAAAAAAAAACAGAAAAAGAAAATTTCCCACGGTGTCTTACCTATGCTTTCTGGGTCAAGGCTCTTTTTTTTTTTTAACCTTATCAATTTTATTTTCCTTTTTACCATTTCAGTTGCTTCAACTGCTGTCCTTCCACTTTCACTGCTGTAGTACCACCACAATTATCCTTCATTCAAATAAATGTTTGACTCCTGAGGTTTTTCTTTTTTTCCTATATATATTGTCCATAGAAATGCCTCCATGTTCATTATACACAACCTTAGGAAAGATTGCCAAACTCGTGCATGTATTAGCAGAGCTCTCCCTCTTTGTGGTACAACTACGTCATTCATCTCTTCACATATTTGAGACTCTAGTAGTGCTGCCTGTAATGCGAGCAGGTACGACCTTTTGTAGAAACTTGATGAGGGCATCGGCAATAACCAGTCGAATTGAAATCAACTCTTTTTTGCATCATGCATTTCGAGTTTATTTCGATATGTGCCTCTAGCTGCTCAGGATGATTATTTCTGTGTTTGAGAATATGCTGATTCTACAAACTAAAAATATTGTAGGAATTACAAGACTATCACTATCTTGATGTAGCTGATTTTTTATTTTTTATTTTTCTACAGCTTATGATACTTGTTGATGATGCTGGTGGTTTCCTTCCAGCCATTAACCATTCGCCATGGGATGGAGCAACTCTAGCTGATTTTGTCATGCCATTTTTCTTATTTATTGTTGGGGTTTCTCTTGGGCTTACATATAAGGTATAGTTTCCAATTACAACCATTTTTCCTTACAAATTCATATAGCACATGAACTCCAAGTAGGCCTACTTTGTGACCTAAATCACAAGTCTTTATGTGATTTTGCGTCGACCTCATAATGTTGAAATTCTCTGCTTTATTGTAATCTGTTTTGCATTCAAGCGAACTGATCGTGTGGTTTCACAAAGTATTGATCGAGCCAACAAAGACTAGATATATGAATTGAGTTGAATGGTTTTGGCACTATGATGACTTTTGAACTTATGATGTTATTTTGTCTAGCTGCCATGAACTTTTGTAACTTTAACTTTTTTCCAGTGCCAATTAGATGGCTTTGATAAAAGCTGTTACATACCAATACCACGTACCTGTTTCTAGAACACTAAGTTCTATGCTAATGTTTTGTTGTCTACTATGATTTAACCGAATTACAAGGAATTTTATGAATGTGTCCTTCGACTACTAGCTGTTTATCCTCTCAACTTTATTTTACTTGTTATTTCTCTTAATAATTTTATTGTTCATAAAGTTTTATGTGTCTTTTGTTCATCATTGATTTGAAATAATGCATTTTGCACAGAAACCATCATGTCGAATTGTTGCTTCCAGAAAAGCTATACTGCGAGCACTGAAATTGTTCGCCTTAGGGCTTGTTCTTCAAGGTATCATATTTCTTGAATATTTGTTCATTACTGCAGAATACCTATATGCATGTTTATTATTTATGGACAAAGTGTCCTGCATGGATTTGTTATCCTTTGTTGTTAACATTTTAATAGTAACTTTGTATCTAGAGTATTTTGGAGGATGATTTTGTTTTAAAGCTTTTTAACTTCCAACCTTGTTTTTAATGAACATTCTCTATGCAGGAGGCTACTTCCACGGCCTAAATGACCTAACTTATGGAGTCAATTTAGAATATATTAGATGGATGGGAATACTACAGGTATGCTTTTGTGTTTTCAGTCATGAGTCATTTGTTTAATATTTATGAAAATGTTCCTGTAGTATTTGTTAATGATTTTCTTTCTTTTTTTTTCTAAAAAAAAAAAAAAAAGAGAATAGCAGTAGCATATTTGTTGGCAGCACTTTGTGAGATTTGGCTCAAGAGTGATGAAGTTGTTGTTGACTCACAATCATCCTTGTTCAACAAGTACCGATTCCAATGGTAAGCATTGCCAGTTTTTCTGGGGTTTTCTAGTGATTGCACATAAGATCCTGTGTGTGACAACTGAGCTTTAGCATTTCAAGTTTACTATCTTTTTTCTTCTTTCACTTTTTATTCCTTTAGAAAATTGTTTTGCTGATATCAATCAGTCAGGGTTTTATTAGAGAGAATTCTGGATATTTTGGATTAAATGTAAAACCTACCATATGCCTGCTTTCTTGTTCTTCATTTTACTCTGATTACTGATGTAGAAGTTTATTTGTTTTCTTGTTATATTTGAATTGGTTTGGACTTAATCCATTGTCTTAAACCTCCTACAGTTTGATGGGCATGGTAGTGTGGTTAATGTGACAATGATGCGTTTTTTTTTTAATTCTTTTGCCATAGTTTCATGTCACTATAATGTGGTAACAACTGTGCTACGATGTAGTTGACATAAAGCATGAAATAAGGGCAATATCTGTACACAGGGCAAGGCTGTGATTGATAAATATCTGCTAGAACTTTTTTTTTTTTTTTTGTCAAGAATTTCACTGATTTTTTCTTACTTGATATATAGCAAGTTTTGCAAGGGTGTACGTGCCTGTTTAAGATGTCACTTTCTTAGTTTTCTCAGCAGCCAACAGCAAATAATTCCGGACAGTCAAATGATCATTTTAGGCATTTGTGCTTATGTTTATCACTGGGACTGGGTTATGGATGCAAGCTTCAGTCTGTGTGTTTAAGATGTCAATTTCTTAGTTTTCTCAGCAGCCAACGTCAAATAATTTCTGACACTCAAATGATCAGTTTAGGCATTTGTGCTTATGTTTATCACTGGGGACTGGGTTATGCATGCAAGTTGTAATCTGTGTGGCTTAGATGGTGTTTTCTCATTGAGAGAGAGATTCAGAAACCTTTTACATTCTTATTTTAAACGTCTTTCTTACTTATGTTAGTATAGTTAGGCTAAATGCAACTTTGGGTACCACCTTGTTTTGATAATAGTTTAATATTTTACCATTCAGGTTGGTGGTGATTGTGCTAACTGTTACATATGGGTCCCTATTATATGGCTTGTACGTTCCTGATTGGGAATTCCAAATTCCAAGTGAAAGCTCGTCAATTGCATTGAGAACTTTCTCGGTGGGTTTCAGTGTTCTTCGCTTATTTGATTGTGACTATTGCACCATTTGCCCTTCTATTTAAACTTGCATTTAAATATGTCCTGAAGGTGAAATGTGGGGTGAGAGGAGAGACTGGACCTGCCTGTAATGCTGTAGGGATGATTGATCGGAAAGTTTTGGGTATTCATCATCTGTATAGAAGACCAGTCTATGGGAGAACAGAGGTAACTACAGTAGTAAAATAAATTTGTAGTTAAACCATTGGTGTTGATCTGTAGGTGAATGTCTAATCATGCTTTACTTGGTTTATTTTTGTGCAGCAATGCAGCATCAATTCTCCAGATTATGGTCCACTTCCACCTGATGCTCCTTCTTGGTGCCGAGCCCCTTTTGATCCGGAAGGATTGTTGAGGTTTGTGCTCATTCTTTTGAATATGTTCTTTAATTGCTACACTCATTTCAAGATCTGAGGTTCTATATATCTAGTACTTTTATGTCGTGACGCCTGTAAAACAATAATCCACATCATGTGCTATCTCTTATTCAAGGCTCATGACCTACTAAATCACCAAACACCTATCCACCAATCCATATGATAATGGTCATGCATTGGTTGTCAGAACTGTCATTCGTGACCCATAATATTCAGTTTCTAACTTGACAATCCTACATGTGCATCCTAATTGGATGAGAGCCTTTGTTAAGTTTGAGAGCTACTGTCTCCATTTAAAGTGTGAGACCTAAAGAAAAGATGCATGGAGTGGAATTAATAGTGAAGAGGTGCTTATCCTGCACAATGGAATTGTTAAAAGATAAATGTTTGCAGTTTGTATTGCATCTGCGAGGCACGGTATCCTAATAGAATTAATCTCTTTTGTTTTGTTTCTTCAGTTCATTTATGGCCAGGCCATTGTTTCTTGCTTGATTGGGCTGTAATATCATAATAGAATTAACCTCTTTTATTTTGCTTCTTCAGTTCAGTCATGGCCATTGTTACTTGCTTGATTGGGTTGCACTATGGGCACATCATTGTACATTTTAAGGTAATAATCCTCTCGTTATGGGGAATCATTGTACTTTGTTGCAAGCAATTTCTGTAGCATCTCATTTGTTAATTTGTTGGAGCAGGATCACAGGGAAAGGACGTTGCAGTGGGTGATTGCTGCTTCTGGCCTGGTTGCCCTTGGTTTCGTCTTGGAGTTTTTAGGTGAGGAAGAATGTTTTACCTGCTGCATACTTTTTTGTGTTTCTTAATTGTCAGAATGTCTTGTTCAAACTGTTATGGAACGTCAGTGGCTGTCATAGAGAAAGTTGCAAACATAACATCTGAAGCACATTTTGGTTCCTTGTCTCAGGAATTCATGTAAATAAGGCTCTTTATTCTGTAAGCTACACATGCGTTACTGCTGGCATTGGGGGTGTTCTATTTGCTGGGATTTATGTGTTGGTCAGATTTCTTTCTCAATTCATTTTAAGCTTTAACTTTCTTAAAATTGTTCCAAGCAAATGAGGGAGGGAGGGACGTTGGTTGGTGGTTAATAAACCAGGTTTAGTAAGTGCTTTTTTGTTTTTTTTTCTTCCTCCCCTTGAACAGGTAGACATGTGTGGATACAGGCGTCCCACCCTTGTTCTAGAGTGGATGGGTATGCATGCATTGATGATTTATATTCTTGCAGCCTGCAACATTATCCCTGTTGTTCTGCAGGGTTTCTATTGGAAGAAGCCTGAAAACAATATAGTGAGTTTCATTTGATGTCCAGAAAATTCTCACTTGTTGTGTGTATTAGTTAGTTGTGATGTGTGATAGCTTGTCCTGTGTTTTCCTTGTTTCGCAGTTGAGATTAGTTGGAATCTGATGGTGATGGTGCTCCAATTGAACTTTTGATAAGAAAGAGGGAAAGATAATTTACTCCAACACAAGTAGGCAGTTAAGCGCTAGCAGTTGTTCACCATTCCCTTCCCTTATTCTATTTATATATGCTTTTTGTATACAAGGGAGCAGCATGCCGAATCTGCAATAATATTCCCTCTACATGTCGTTTCGTTCTCTCTTCTGTGTTGCTGCCCTCTTGCCGGGTGGGGTGGAGGGCCACCGTATAGTTTAGCTGTTGGGGGGTGATGTTGAGTGTTTACTCCATCCATAATACAATATCTTTTGCGCTTTTTTTTTTTTTTTTTTTTTTTTTTGTGGCATTTCATTTTGGGCTCCCTGTATAGATCCTAATCCTCTCAATACAGAACAGGAATTCAGCTACCACTTACGAGTTAAATATATGTTTCCTGGATTACGTATATTATACACATAATACTACAGACGATTTGTCCGGAATATTGTATAAAACGTAGTCATTTTGTGGTTAAGCTTCATGTGCTATGTTAATTTATGAAAACAAAACGAGCTTGTAAACAAGCATGGAACGCATGGGATTCATGGATTATTAATTCACCAAGCACCTTTTTTTGTTTTCTTTACTAGCAAACATTGACCCCTAAATTCATCGTTTAAGGTTATTATTTTTTGTTTTTGAAAAAGAAAAAAAAAGGTTTCTTGGTACAGAATTCAAATGTATAGCTAGAAAAATTCGGGTGATTTAAATATCTAAATGCAACTCGCCAAAAGTAAAAACTAAGATAATAAATACAAACATTTTGTTTCCTTTGTGGCTGGAAAATTTCAACGCAACTTAAGTTTTTTGTTTTAATATGGAAACAAACATTTTATAATTTCTTGAAAATAATCTTGTTTCCTTTCATAAATTTTAAGAAACTGTTTTACGATTTCAACTTGCCAATTGCATCTTTTGTAATTTTTAATTTTCAAATTTTCAATATATAAATTCAGAAAGTAAATAAATGGATCGTAGAAACATGTTAAGTTATCTATATTCTATCGTCCATTTCTTGTATTCTTTTAGTAGTATCAACTATCAACCTCGTTCCTCATTTTTCATATTTAAAACCTTGCTCCTCTTCTTTGTCTTCTTTTTTCTTCAAAATAAGGGGATTTATTGGCCGGTTGCAAACCCGTATTGTTTGAGTCTGTAAATCACGAAACTAAAACCTTCCTTATATATATACATGAAGAAGAAGATTAGGCAGTCATGACAAAAGAGAAGTAATGAGAGTTTGGATTCCACAATGTGACTAACGGTACGAAGTTGCGGAGATACAAAAAAGACCCAGCTCTATTTAGCACGTTTGCAAAGCTCTTTTAGTTGAATCGAACTTTAATGTATATTATCATTTCACCACTGCTTAATAATTGTATGTTTTCTTTGTAATTTAAAAAATATATAAATATTTTAACATTTTAACTCACCAACTTGTTTTTTAAAGTGTTGGATAATTAATCTATATATATATAT
>JAJIYU010007615.1:0-18964 GCA_030144865.1 Tinospora cordifolia | reverse complement strand
AAAAAATAGATTTACTTATTATTTTTGTTTTGATCCTCTCCTTAATAGATTTCCTTGGATTGGCGTCGATGAGTTAAAAATAGAAAGTGGAACAAGGTGCATGGAATTTTCTAACTCGAACGTGAAAGCCAAACAAACTGAAGTGATGAAAGCCAATTTGAATTAATTTTTAAACTTACTCCAAACCACCAAGTATAGTTAGACCTTGTTACGAGAGAAAAGTTGTTCTGAAAATGGTTACATGCGGAACAACAGATGTACATTTTCGATGTGTTGCCTGTAAATTAAAATTGAGAAATCAGTTCCCGTAATCGAGGTACTATTTTCAGTATTATGGACGGTGGTCGACAGATGATTGGAAAATCGAGGTTCTGGACGGGAAATTTCACACCCCACTCAACTTCTTTTTTTATATTTTTATTCAGAATGAATATTTTTGTGACCAAGTTTTTAGCAATCTAGAGGGCGCACTGTCTCGCCCCGCGATTTCAAGCCCTGTGGGAGTAATAGGGTTTTGGTATTGGAGTTAAGTTGAGGAGGTTCGGTGTTATTTCCGGGCGGTTCCCTCGTCCCATGCAAAAAGGGTTGTCCTTCGCTCAGGAGCTCAATAACGGGTTTTCTGAAAATAAAATTCCATCATAGTCGTTTCACTCTTGCAAATTTGTCAATTCCTCAACATAATCTCGAAAAATAACGAAAATGGCTGCTTTTTGGATATCAGATCAGATCTTTGAACGAGTAAGTTAAAAGCTGATTATATTCAGAAATTTTCTTCTAGGAACAGTAAATATTTGTTTCGTTGGTTTCTTTCATATCACATATATTTCCATATCTTTTGGTTTGGAGTTCAATGATCAATTAATCGAGTCTTTTATGATTCTTTTTCTCCTTCGACCTTGAACGCGAAGCTTAAGGTATTCGGGGTTAAAGTGAAAGAACAAAAAAAAAAAAAAAAAAAAAAATAAAAAAAAATGCCAAGCTTCTTATGATTATATAGATTTTTAGATGATTTCCATTTTACTCCATCGTTTCTCTTCTGGTGTTTTGCGTTGTAGGGTACTTGTATATGTGCTTTTTTTAGGTGAGATATGGAATGAGAATTTGAGAGCTAGAGGTGGTTGAATGGTGGTGGGGATTCATCGCACAATGGGTTCTCAAGACGGTGATGGAGGGCAGCCTCTGGCGCGGCAAGGCTCTTTGTACAGTCTGACTCTTGATCAAGTCCAGAACCAGTTAGGTGACTCTGGTAAGCCGCTAGGAAGCATGAACCTTGATGAACTTCTCAAAAATGTGTGGACGGCTGAATCAAACCAAGGCATAGGAATGGATGTCGAGAATGTTGCTCCTGGGGCTGGGGATGCGATCTCCTCAGCCTCTCCTCTTCAGCGTCAAGCTAGCGTGCAACTAAGTAGGGCTTTGAGCAAGAAAACTGTAGATGAAGTATGGAGAGATATCCAACAAGGAGAGAGAGACATGAAAGAGGAGAAGAGACATCAGGAAAGGCAGCCGACTCTGGGTGAGATGACTTTGGAGGACTTTTTGGTAAAAGCAGGTGTTGTTGCTGGAGCTTCTTTGGACAAGAAAAATGTGGTTCCAACCATAGGGGTTGATTTAATGGCAGCGCCACAACAAAATTTTCCAGAACAAGCCCAGTGGTTGCAGTACCCGCATTCCTCGGTTCAAGAGCAGCAGCAACAGGCTCAACAAGCAGATCAAAATATGATGGGGGTCTTCATGCCATGTCATCCAGTACCACAGCCTATGGTTGTAACTCCAGCTCCCCTTATGGATGCTATGTACCCTGATAATCAGATGGCCGTGTCTTCACCTTTGTTAGGTACCTTCTCAGATACACAGACACCACGGCGAAAGCGGGCAGCTTCGGGTAATGTGCTTGAGAAGACTGTGGAGAGGAGGCAAAAGAGAATGATAAAAAACAGAGAGTCTGCAGCTCGTTCACGGGCTAGGAAGCAGGTACCTTTTCTTTTTTCTTTTCTTTTTGAATATATTGATTCTTCCTATTAACATTAACGCATCCTTTTGTCTATATGCACCTATAGCTTAGTTGGTAGTTGTGGCCCAATTACAGGCTTACACAAATGAATTGGAGAACAAAGTTTCTCGATTGGAAGAAGAGAATGAAAAGCTCAAAAAACAGAAGGTAAACATTTATCTTCCTGGCTCTTATGTTCTATGTTGAACTTCCCAAATATCATGGAAATCCCTTTTCTTTTCTCCTGAAAAGTCTTATAAGAAAACATGTGGCTGAATTATGTGAATAATAATCACTTTTACACACAGCAGACTCCCCTAGTTGTTAGGTGATTCTTGCATTTTTGGATGGACGAAGAGAGTAAGAAAATATGATGAGAAGGCCTACCATAATAAAGGAAAAAGTGAAGGATGAGGATATAGAATGGCAATGCCGAACGTTAAACAAGAATTTGATATGATTATCTGAGTTTTAATTGAATTTTGTTTATTTCTCAATCATCAAATCACAAATTAAATATATCCATATTATGACAAAAATACTATTAAAATAAAGGAAATTTCCTAAATAATTTATAATGTAATACAATGAAAATAATAATAAAAAATGACTTGAATGGCATTACCAAAGAATACAACTATACAAGTATATGAGATTGAAGTACAATTCTCTTAATAAGAATAAAAACTATGGAATCACTTAAAAAAAAAGAGAAAATAAGATTTACAAGAGAATGAATATGTAATTAAAAGTTATGATTAATTAGTAATCAAAAGCTGGTTTGTTATAGAATATTTATCAAAATATAGAATTATTCATCTCACTTTTAGCTAGCATCTCCTAATTTAATGAGGTTTTTAAGTAATATAATTTGTATTTGTTTAAGCTTATCTTAGAGAAGCATAGTCTTTACTGCTCTACTAGCTGATGTTGAAGCATCGTGTAATTTGTCAACCTAGTTCTTGTAAAAGAGAGGTAATAAAAGGTTTTTGATCCTCTTGAAAATGTTCTGACGTTAAAATCACTGTTCTTTTATTCCTCCTCATTTCTATGTGCTCATTCTTTTCTATTCCTTTAAAGAACCTTTTGTTACTAGTTACTACAACTATTATATGGTCAAAAAGATTTGTAACTAGAAGTAGGCTCCACATATGTGTACCGCTCTGTTTAAATGTTTGCGCTCTTTGCAGTTGCACTTGAGGTGTGTTTGTCTATGCACACACATTTGAGACGTGTTTGTCTATGCATTGCCTAGGTGACACCTTGACGACACTATCCACATCTTCATGTAGAAGTATTTAATTTTCTGTGTTACAAACTTGAGGCCCTCTCATCCAGAGCTTGGAAGTTTGTCTTTCCCTTAGTCCTCACTCGTTTAAATTTTAAATTAATTGAGGGACGTGGAATGCTTTTTTTTTTAAAGTTACCAATTTAGAGAAACTTTAAGAAGTTTTGCTTGGATGCCAAATCAAGCATAAGTATGCACTTACAAAATATGTCTATATATGAGTACAATGGCTTTAAATATGTTATATGGCATAAATGTCACTTAATGGATAATGTTGTTTAATAAATTCTTCCCTTGTTTTTTATTTTTTTTTAATTTTAAACTTGCATAATAATTGAGGATTAAAAACATGTGTAATATATATGACTGGATATTAGTTAAATGATGTACAACATTGTGCTTTTCCTGCTTAGGTGAAGTATTTATGTTTGTTGCAGTATGCATTTAAATTTAAGTGTTATGGATCCAATTGACTGACTCCTTTTAAGAAGATGAGCTTCTACGCTAAGTTAGAAATATTTCATTTATAACCCTTAGAGGCTTGCTCACTTTGCAAGTAAGTGGCTCACTAGCTTGAGCATGGCTTTGTGTTACATTGAAGCCATAGAACTCTATGTTGGAATGAAAGACGATGTTGGAAAGATGTGCATCCATTTTAAGATTTTGTATCAGTGGGCAAGAACTAGATTTGTAAGTATGTTCATTATTAGAAAGTTAATTCCAATTAAGAGAAAGAAGATATGAGAAAAACGATAATGGAGTGTTTAATAAAGAGGAAAAAGAGTTTTTGAGCTTGACGTAAACTAAATAAGTTAAGTAAATGATTATTATCTTATTTAAGTTTTTGTTAAATAACTGAAGTCTTTTCATTACATATTAGAAACTTTGAGAAACCTTGCTATTTATGATTGGTATCTAATCCCACTCTCAGCAATTTCATGACTCAATTTGATTTGATAACTATGCTCAAAACTTAATAACATTGTAGCAGTCGCAATGAATGGAGTTATATATTATTCAAATGTTATTATTGTGGCCATTTGAGTGGAGCACATGAACTTCCCATGATCCTAAGTCCCATATTGTTAAATGAATATTGGCTTTATGTTTAGTTTATAAAATTACACCTTGCAGAAACAAATTTAGAATGTAGGTGCATGCTTGTTCAACATCAAGGTACTTAGCAGAAGTATGAATTTGTTTGTAATTATATTGGATGAAAATTCTAATAGTAAGTGGAAGTGTTGACATATTTCATGAAATAATGGATGAAAAGATGTCAAAAATTGGATTGGTAGATGCAATATTTTTAGATTGGTTGTGGGCTGATCCACCTATCAATTCAATTGATTAGTTTGCTTTGAACAAACCAATTTTAATAGATCTTTTAGTAGTTTTTCAACTTTGATGTTTTTTAATCCATAAGAATATAGATGGTGAGAGAGGAAAAAGAAAAAGAAGAAAGGCAAGAACTAATTAGAACTAAAGTTAGGGTTTTCATAATATAGAGGAGTTGAGTCGAAGCAGAGCATGAGATTGTTGAGATGGAGTTGGTGGAGGTGTGTACAAGGGCTGACCAAGAGGCTTTTACAAAAAATCAAAATGAATTGGTTGAAGGAGGGGGATTCCAATCCTGCTTTTTTTTTTATAGGTTATACAGTAGTTTGAAGTTGAGAATTTAATCAGAAAAACTGAGAAGGAAGACAAAAACTGATTACTAGTTTTGAGGCTGTGGTGTTAGACACCTAACCCCTTTTAGATTACCAGGCGTAAATATACATTTGACACCTCAAGTGTTTTTTTCCTTGAGTGGAGAGGTCAAGGAAGTTATGGCTTGTATTAAGAATCTGTTTCCGCGCCCTCCTTTTCTTCCTCTTCTTCCTCAGTTCCTCTTTCCCGCTTTCCTTCTTTTGATCTTCTCGTCCTTCAAACCATACATGTTCCATTCTGTTTGGTTTTTTTGAGTTTTATTTTTTTAAATTTTACTGCTGATATAACATGAGAAATATAGGTTATTTGGATTTTTTGTAAAAAAGTTTTGATGTGGCAGCTCCAAATTGCCTCGTTATTTGACATTTGGCTGCCATATAGATAAAAAATCCCAAATCGCAGGTGTTGGAAACAATTTGATATAAAAATAAAAAGTTTATATTTTATTGTCAAAATTAGAAAGTTAGGATTATCTTGCCAAAAAGTGTATACGTTAGGATTTTTTGTGCTCATTAAACCGTTGTATTATAATAAATAAGGTAAGTACATAGATTATACTGACATTCAATATATCCAGCTGAATGAACTGCAGTGTTGCAAGCCCAACCAAGGTCATTAAACCCTCTTGGAGATGCATCATAGCTATAAACTCCTCACAAGTTGCAGTTACCGTGAACCTTTCTTTCCAAGAACCCAGATTGCTTATCACAAATCTTAGAAGAGTAGAAAAAGGGCATTACATAAATAAGTGATCCACAAACTCACTATTCTAGAAACACGAACAACAATGGGCTGAATAGACAAATAAAAGGTAAGCTTTCCTAATTATATTAAGAATGCATACTTTCCCTTGGGCCAGCGGCCATCCAAATATCTTTTACCTTTGAGGGGCTTTGAGGATGCCATGAAGAAGTAGCTAAAGGTAAGATGGGGAGTAAAGGATTTTCAAGTAGGTTATAAAAGAAAGATTTGCATGTAAATCAATCTGATGAATGAAAGGGCCTAGAGTAGCCATCTAGGTTGGAGATAGGGGAAGCTTGTTATGATCTTTTAACAATGGAATCTGCCTCAAATTACTCATGGTGTGTTAGAGCTCTAAGGTTGAAATTCCATAAGAGGTTTTGATTAGATTTTATGGTAGGAAAAGGCAGATTAGATCTTAATGGTGCATTCCATAAGGAAGGAAGACACTACAGAAGTGAGAGATCAACCCCTAGGGTGGGTAGTCCAATTTACCTACTTTCTCAAAATCAAAATAGTAACCATCTCCAACTATTGCACTGACATGAGATAGAAATATAGGCAGAACCAAGATAAACTTCAAGACTGTTCTGCACCCCAACTTAAGGCTCCTCTCAAAGATTGAAGACCCTTAGAGACTTGGGATTATTTAAACTCATCTTCTTTTTTTCTCCTGAAGAAACCAGCAAACCCACTTGGAACTCAAACCTTATTCTTTATCAGTAAATGGCCAATGCCTAGAACTCCTTTTTCACAAAGGTTTTTGAAAAAGTTGCAACAAGTAGCCACCATTTAATCGTTTCTAAAAGAAAGCTTTGATTCTTTTTCAATCAGCCTTTAAGTGCTTATCGACATTTGGAATAAGAGAAGAAAGTTGGTAAAGCATAAAGAAGTTATCGAATAGGACAAGTTACCTCCTCCTGGTAAGAAGCCTTTTTCTCACCCATCCATCCTCTTAAAGCACCTTGACAAGCATTAGATCTCAGAAAGCTATTTGTTGGCCTTCCCCCAAGGGGAGCTGAAGAAGAAAAGTGAATATGCAGGCTTTGCTTTTCCTAATCTTGTTTCCATCAGTTATCATCATCACTTTTTCTCCCATGGGAGCTGTTCCTAGTTATCTAGGAAATGAAACTGATCAGCTTGCATTACTAGCATTCAAGGCTCAAACAACTCATGACCCACTTCAGGTACTCAACCTCCTGGAACGCTTTTCGCCATTTTTGCAACTGGCACGGTGTTACATCCGGCCTTCGCCAACAAAGAATGGTGAAACTGGACCTTAGTTCTTATGGTTCAGTAGGCTTACTCTCTCCTTACGTTGGAAACCTTTCTTATGTCGACAAAATAGACCTTGCAAATAACAGCTTAAGTGGGGAAATCCCTTCAGAAGTTGGTCACTTGTTTAGGTTAAAACTTATGAGACTTAGTAATAATCCCTTTGACAAAGCTTGAAATGGTCATGCTCAGTGATAACTATCTAACTGGTAATCTTCCACCCTCATTTGGAAACCTTTCAGTTCTTGAGGGCTTTTATATAATAGATAATAATCTACATGGAAGTATTCCTCAAAGTATAGGACAAGTAGAAAGCCTTATGATTCTTGCACTTACTTCCAACATATTTTCTTCTATGATTTCTCCCTCCGTTTACAACCTCTCTTCTATGGGGATTTTCTCTATTTCAGTTAATTGATTTTACCACGAAAGAAGCATTAGATCGCAGAAAGCTATTTGGTATCCTTCCCCCAAAGGAAGCCCTAAATATTTATGGCGCATCCTATTATGTATGCAGCTCAAAGTAAAAGATCTTTATCCAAATTGATCTTACCAACTAACTCTTTTCCATTTTCACTTTGAGCCCGAACATCCTAAAGAAGAAATTTAAGAGGCCAATGGTGTTCAAGACATTCTCCTCCAAGCCCTGAAGGCACAACAAGGCATTGTCAACATATTATAGGTGACAAATTTTAGATTCAATAACAACAAATGAAGCTATGGAGGAATATAGGATTCACAATAATCCTAGGTAGTTAATAATTCGTAGTAAAATTGTCAAATCAAAATCGAATTGTAAAATTGTTGGCCATAAGATTTAAATTTAATTGTAAATCATAAGATTATTTTTAAAAAAATTTTAAAAACCATTAATAAATAAGGTTAGTGCTCCTATATATGTATATTTGATGCTTCTAACTCTTATTCCTTTGTCACTAGGAGCAATATATTGCATTTTACTTGGACCTAAAAATAAAAGTTAATTTATAAATTAAAATTATCATATTCACAAAATGAATAAATTGTAAAACTTAAAAAGTTAAAGTACCTCATAATGAACGGACCACAACGACAGAGCAATTGGAGACCATAGGGATATGATTGGAGGAGAGATTAAGACAAGACACGACACGAAAGAGGAAGAAGTGATCGACAAGTGGATAGACACATGACATGGAGTGAAGTGTTACACACAGGCATAGTCAAAGAAGAGGACTAGTGCTGGACAACTATCGTGCAACGAAGGCCTAGGCAACCAACATGCAAGACAGAGGAAGATCGGTTTAAGTTGGTTGGCAGCAGAAAGCAGAGACGGCCAGTGAAGGACTGGGTTAGGAGGAGTCAAAGCAATAACTTCACGGTCCATACAGTAAATGGAGAATGACTCTTCTCTTCCTTTCCAACGAGTTTTAAATATTTCTCCATCTGTCACGCAAGGGCTGTAGTAAGATTTTAATTCAGGAGGTGACGAAAACTCGACTACATTGCATTTGCTGTGTGCCGAGAAATAACTACTTGGTTGAGAAAAGAACTAAGAAACTTCTTGAAGGAGGAGATTGAAGAAAAGGAATGATAGGGGTTTTCAGAGGAAGAGGTACACTACGCTCATGGAGGTGTTGGTTAATGACACCGGACGCTAACAAACAACGACAAACTATGATTGTAGCTGAAGAACAAACAACGTAGGCATGGGGACACCCTTGGAAGGCCCTAGACAGAGTGGTAAAGGAGACGACGGAGTATAGAAACAAAGTCCAAAACACGACGACGAGAACGAAACCTGAAGTAGAATAGGGCAATGGAGGACAGGAAGGAAGCAGACAAGAAGTGTGTAGGAAGGGATGAGGAAGGATCGAATAGGATGAGGCCGGAGATCTACCGACCGATTCTACATAGGCGCACAATAGACATGGAGGACAAAACACGGTGACTAGAACAGTTCAATGGTTTCTAATCACAAGGACATTTGATGCAACGCCATGGCCAACCGTTGAATGACCCATAAGGCAGATGCTGGTGAAAGACGTTCATATACGTAGGCTTGATGTAGCGAGAGGACTGCTTTATTGCCCAAAACCAGAAGACATGAGAAATCCTCAGAGCAGAAAGATACCGGACTTACTTGGGGAACAGATGAAATGGCAAACTAAGGCACCCAAGTTGCTTGTAGAAATAACTGGCTGGGGATTGAAGAAATTGAATCGAGAACTGGAATATCTACGCGTTTGGCAAAATCGGAGAGGCATGTGGAGGATTGCTGGAGATAGTAGAAGCAACTCTATCCAGTTTCATAATGGAGATGACCTTTGTTTGGCTGAGGGGACGTGAATTGGGTTTCTTTCTGAAGGAACTCGAGATCTACGATGAGGAAGGCATCTAGGAGCTTCAACTGGTGGAGATTGAACGAAATTGGGGTTTGGAGGTCATGGAGCTGAGGTCCCAAATCATGGACCTATTTGCAGGAAATTGATTTCCAGAACTAAAAACCACTTTTCTGGTGACCGAAGCAGCAACGTGGTGGAAATTCTGGGCAATGATGACGGAGTAGGTGAGGTGGCTGATGGGATACGACAAAGTACGGAGGAACTGGCGCAAACTGATGGGTACGGGATTTAGGTTGCCCATAATGACAGAAAGAAACAATAGAAGTTGACAGATAGGCGGGCCACGTGGCCGGTAGATGATGCGTTGGGAAGACATGGTTAGCAAGGCAAACCGAATGAGATAAGATCAAGAGAGATGGGCCAAGCAAAAGTGACATGCCATAGGCCCGCAGGGAGTGGGCTAAAGAGGGGGCCCACCCATGAAGGAGGTTAACTGCTTCTAGTCTACAAAACACCTGGGCCCACAAATGCAAATAGATAATGGGATTCGAGCAAGACGACGAAACAGTCTACTAAGGGGAGACTAATAAGCCCAAAGAAGTTGAAGCCTAGTACAATAACAAAATAATACACACCAAGGCCACTAAACTCAAAGTCTATAGTAGGAAAACCAAGCAGGCCCCACGAAATTATAAGGGAGCCTTGGAACGATGGGAGACACGATTTCAACTACCAACAACGACCTTAGAGGGTGAGCTACAATTTGCAACTGATACCTCCACTGATTAGGACCGAATTGTAGAAACTCTCCTTGTAGGCGACGCAGGGACAGAGCAGACAATGGAAGAGGAAGGTGGTCAACAGTGTACTGACGCCGGCCAACAGAAAATGTTATGTACTCGTCTCCTCACTTCTTACCTCCCCTCCCACGCTGTAACCTCTGAAGAGAGCTTGTAGAGCGTCATCGCCTCAACCCAAAGGTCAACACCAAAGAGTCTGGAAGGCAGAGTTTTATTCCCAATCCCCTAGAATCAGATTACCTCAAAGCCCCAACCAAATTGGTGCGACCAGCAAGGCCAGGACAGGGAGAATTAGATAGCATGGTCAAGACAGCAAAATGATATGATAGAAGCCAACTAGCAGGAGGTAGAAAGGGTTTAGAACTTTTTGCTATCGATTTAAGCTCAGCTGACAGAGGTCAAATGAGTTTTTTGGAGTTCAGGGGCAATCGTGGTCCAGATGATGGTGCTTAGCTCAAACATTCGAGGTAGTGGAAATGCCTCGAAAACAAATGCTCTTCGAAAAATTATTAGGGTGGCGAAAGTAAATATCATCACTCTTCAAGAGACGAAACGAAGGGACATCAACAAGACCACAGTAGTTGGGTGGTGGAAACGATTCTTTGTAGATTGGGTGGACTTGCCAATGGAAGGTACAACAGGGGACAACATTATCATATGGGATTCCCGGAGGCTAAAAATGTTGGAGAAATTGGAGGGCAGGTTCTCTCTCACAGTCAAGATGCAGGACAAAGGAGACCAGGTGTGGTGTTTCTCTGCTGTATATTGTCCTCGTGACCGTCAAGACAGGGAGGAATTCCTGGTTGAGTTGGCAACCACCTTAGCCTTAATCCAAGGCTTAGTGACTTTAACATAATGAGGAATGGGAAAGAAAAGGTTCATGGCGAGTACACCACACGACAAATGAACCAATTTGAGGATTGGATACTGGATCTGTCCTTGAAAGAGCCTGACATGAAAGGCCTCAAATTCACCTAGAGTAATGGGAGAAATCCTCCAACTCTATGTAAGTTGGACAAATTCCTAAGTAACATGGACTGGTCCAAACGAGTGGACCAGGGAATGGAAAGGGTTGTTTCAGATCACTGGCCCATCCTTCTTGACACAACAAACACCAAATGGGATCGAACACCTTCAAATTTGAGAATGAGTGACTGAACCACCTGAAATTTAAGGAGATGATTCGTCAGGAGTGGACAACTAACAACTGTTGAGGATGGGAAGGGTATAAATGTCTGATGAAACTGCAGAAGTTGAAGGAGAGGCTGAAAAACTAGACCAAAGGCCAACAACTATAGGAAAAGGCCTACTTGGACACTCTAGTGAAGGAGCTCAGAAAGTTGGACAAAATCATGGAAAATGTGAAAAGAAGCTTAGAAATTATGGACAAACAAACTTAAATTGTCAAAGAAATTCAAAAGATGGAATGCAGAATTGAAAGGAGGGCTCGCCAACGAGCAAAACTAAAATGGGCAAAAGAGGGGTATAAAATTTTGAAATACTTTGACAAAATTTTGACCTTACGGAAGTCAAGAGCCATCATTAACAGACTGGAGGATGGGAATGAAAGAATTCTAGAGAAGGAATAACATATAAGAGATACCATAATAAAACATTTTGAATCCATTTTCTAAGAAAAAAGCAGAAAATGTTGGGGGATTGATGGCTTGGACTGGCACGGGATATCAGGGGACGACAAAAATTGGTTGGAGAGGCCCTTTTGAAGAAGAGGAAATTAAGGAGGCAGTCTTTAGCGTGATGGGGACAAGGCTTCTGGTCCAAATGGCTTCAGTATGACCATTTTTTTTAGAAGGAATGAGAGACAATTAAAGGGGACATATATGCCTGCCTGAATGAATTCTACCATGATGCCATAATCAACAAAAGGGTTAATGAGACATATCTATGTCTCTCATAGCCAAGAAACATAATTCAATCAAGGTCACTGATTTTTGACCATTCAGTCTGATAACTAACATATATAAAATAATTGTAAAAACTCTTGCCAACAGACCGATAAACATTATACAGCACACTGTGAGTGAAATGTAGATGGCCTTTGTCAATGAGAGGGAGATTTTGAATGTTATTCTTATAGCAAATGAAGCAGCATAAGAGTACATGGTGAAAAAGAAAAAAGGGCTCCTTTAAGTGGACTTTGCCAGGGCCTATGATTCGGTCAGATGGTGTTTTTTGGATTTCGTGTTGCAAGCAAAAGGCTTGCAAGCAAAAGGCTTTGGAACCAAATGGCAACAATGGATCCAAGCCTGTCTAACCTCAGTTACCTATTGTATCTTCATCATGGAAGACCCAGGGGAAAATTCCAAGGGCAGTGGGGACTAAGGTAAGGGGACCCCCTTTCTCCCTTTCTCTTTACGTTGGTGGCTGATACCTTCACAAGAATAACAGAGAAGGTTTGTGGCAAAGAAGAAAATAGAAGCCTTGGAACTAACCCACTTCTATTCGCAGAGGACTGTTTGATCTTCATGAAGAATGATAGTACAGAAACACAAGTGGTAATGGATGCACTTTATACTTTTTGTTTCCTATCGAGTTTAGCCATAAATAAGGCCAAAAACCAACTGGTGGGAATCAATATGGATGCGGAAGAGATTGAAGGACTGGTTTTGAACCTCGAAGTGTCCACGGGGCGGTGGCCTTTGAATTACTTGGGGCTGCCCTTGGGGGGAAATCCTAACAAAACAGAATTTTGGAATTTTTTTTATTCATACTATCACTAAAAGAGTGGAGGGCCGGAAAGGAAGTTATCTGTCCAGGGGGAAAGATTGTTGTTGTTGCAAACAGTGTTGGAAGCAATCTCAACCTACTACCTATCAACATTTCAAATGCCTAAATAAGTAGCCTGCAGAATAGAACAAATCATGCGTCGATTCCTATGGAAACAAGAGGGTAAGGAAAAAGGACAACTTCTAGTCAAGTCAGATCAAGTGTGCAAAGATGTTCAACATGGAGGTTTGGGCGTGGATAACATAAGGACAAGGAACAAGGCTTTGATGGGTAAATGGCTATGGAGGATGTACACCTTCCAAGGGACACTTTGGGCCCGTATCATAAAAAGCATACATGGTCAACGAGCAAGCGGCAGGGAGGCAGGGGTAAATAATGAATGCATCAGACGATCTCCTTAGAAATCCATTGCAGTCCTCTATTAACTTTTTAGAGATCAGCTGCGATGGAAAGTGGGCAGAGGTGAAGAGGTTCAATTTTGGGAAGATAAATGGTGTGGCATGGATTTTAAAGGACCTGTTCCCAACGCTTTACAAACTTTCTGATTAACACAAGGAGCCAATTTCAGGCTTCCTGCGATATGACAGAGAAGGGGAGAGGGAGAGTTGGGGGTGGGACCTTCATATTAATAGAAACATTGGGACAACCACGTTCAGGAGATCATAGAGCTCATAAATATTTCGCAAAATTTTCAGCCATCAAAGGAAACAGACAAACATGTGTGGATTGAGGATAAAGACCATGCCTTCACTGTAAAATCCTTCACTAGACAGCTAGATAGTAGAAACAGTGCTCTCCTTTTAGAATATGCCAACCTAGTATGGAAGAACAAGGCCCCAACAAAAGCCAAGTTGTTAGCCTGGCTTATCTTTCTAAACAAATTAAATAATGTTGAGGTATTAAAAGGAAGTACCCTACACGCTCTCTTCAACCTTCACACTCTCTTCAACCTTCAATGTGCTATCTGTGTAGGAGGGACGAAGAGACAACACAACATCAGTTTAGTGGCTTTATATTTCTGACAGAGACGTGGACTAGATGGCAGTAGAAGTGTCCTATCATCAATCCTAAGCTGCTAGGAGATGACTTGAGGGTGGACGGATATGATCAACCTCAAAGCATTATAGGCCATAGAAGAACAATAACTTTTGCCATTTGGTTTAGTGTTTAGAAGGAGAGAAACAATAGAATGTTCAACAATGTTTGTAAAGATGTTATTATCTTTTGGGAGAGATCCATTATTCTTTTTTGTACATGGATCTCTACCACAAAAGTAAGGCGGAGATACAGTTTTGGGGATTTGATAGGCAGCTGTCCAGATATCTTATCTAGCAGCCTCTTATTTTAGTTAATATAATATGTCTAGTTTCCTTTCAAAAAAAAAAAAAAAAACTCTCCTTTGTGACATGGTATAATTATTACCTTTAAACTATTCTTCTCTAAAGCATTCTTCACCTAGCCATGAAGTTCCCCTAGGAAAATTGTATCCCCCCTTTTAGATCCACTCACACCCGATTCCATATCTGATAAACTAATCAGATCATAACAATTTTTTTTTTCTCTTATCAAATGTGAAATTGAAGATTATACTTCACAAATACGAGCATTCAATCTTTCTTGGTCTAGTCAATTGCGCTTCTTTGAATAGATCTAACAAAGCAAATAGAAATGAGATTCGCATAAACAAATTAAACGTTAAAGTTTAAACTTAAAACAGATTAAAGATGGCATGTCTAATTCTGTAATGGCTCTAAATTTTAATTAAAAACTTACATGTTCAAACGTACTCCAATTCCTTTCACAACCTTAAAAGTTACAAGTAAGACTTAAAATCCCCATTGCAATCTTTTGCAATCTGGGTGTTCCATCTCCATAATCCTCTCATAAAAGAGCTATAAGTTATAAATTATAAATTATTAATTAGCAATTAGATATAATAAAAATCAGCCAAATGAACTAAAGAAAAAAACACGTAAATTTTCACATATTAGGTTGTTTTTTGGCTCTTGAAAGTTTTGTTGTTGCTCTTCTCGATTGGCCTTCCTTTCTTCTAAATAGGGGTGTAAGGGATCCGACCAACCCGTCCCGACCCAATGGAGAGGAAAACCAACAGTTGGGTTTACTCAATGAGGAAAACTAACAGTTGTACTCCATACTTTGGCTACAAAGTTTTAAGTGCAAATGATGAGTATGGCTAGATGGAGGAGAACTCTTTTTATAAGGAGAGTTCAACTTCTTCCTCTTTCTAAGCAATGTAGGACAAAACAACAAGAGAAAAACAACTTAATGAACTTTTATGTGCAAATCATAAGTATGGCTACATGGAGAGGAACTATTTTTATGGGAGGAGTGTAACACCCCGCCTCCCATGCTTGGGCTCACATCATCCGACGGTATCTTTCTGCAATATTTTTGGGCCGCCCGGGAGGAGGGCTCGTGTTACGTTATCCTTATTCTATTTTAATTTTCATATCCATGAGATGTCTTGTGCACATTAATCTATGTACAAATAATTCATAAAAATCTATAACGCCATAGAATAAAATAAATTCTTTATTCTTCAACGAGAAAAATTCAAGAACGATAATTCAACCTTAGTTACAATAAAACAAATAAATTTGGACTCACATGGCTTACAATGAGATTAAATAAAATTTCTTACATATTAAATAACTCCTATGCAGCCTTGGTAATTAAATTCTTGAAATATTAAAAATAAAGTGTGAGCTATAACGTCCAACAAATCATCCCAAATATTTAATTTATTATTTCAACAAAATAAAACATGCACAACAAGCACTTTCAAGGAATTAAATGATTCAACCAATTTATTGTTTCTGTTGTTATTAAAGACCGAAAGAATACCCCTCAGCATTTCTAATCCCTAGGAAAAGAGCTACTATACTGAACTCAGACCCACAGAGTTGAGGTAGGATCAACGTCGAACCCTCTATTTCTTCACAACCCTTGATTGGAATGCTCACGAGGAACATCCGCCCTCATAGGGGTACGTAGTTAAGATCTTTATTTAATCTTTTATTAAATGTATGAACTAGACATGTAAATAATTCAACATAATTTAAACATACCAATATGGTAACATTACATCATAATTCATGCATCGTTATAAACCTAAGCATGCGTATTCTATATGACGTTTATATAAAATCAAAATAAAACACTCAAGCAAGCCTTATTTGAATCAAAATAATAAAGTAAAAAGAGGGAATCATTTTACCTTGAGATCACTTCCTTTTGAACCTTCTTCAAAATTTTCATATCTTTCTCCCTTGCTCGCGCTAAACTTGTGCAACACTTCATTGCTACTACTCTGTTAGCTGCTTATAATAACTCAAGAAAGAAAAGAAAACACTAGATCCTAAGAGAGAGGTAGAGAGAGCAAGAATGAACTCTATTCAGTTTTTGTTGAGATGAAAAAGAATGAAGGAGGAGAGGAGTTTATATAGGGTCTTATGGGGGTGAGACTTGTAATTTTTGAGCATTTTTCGTATGCAAAATTTTCATTTTTATTACTTATTGGTGGCTCCAAAAGAAAATCATGTATTTTAGGGTTTTCGGGATTTTTTTCGATTTTTGGTTGAATTTTTTTTTTTCCTTTTCTTGGTTTTGTTTTCGTTTTTTTTTTCATTTTTTTAACACGCGCATGTGGCCCATGCTCGATTTTGTTTCGTGCATGGACCCAAGCCCATGTGCGTTTCGATTATTTTTTTAAACAGATTCGTCGTTTTCGACGAATTTGTTATTTTTATTTTTATTATTTTTTATTTGTTTTCTTATATACATGTTATAATATATATATACCCATATAATTTTTACACATAATATATTTTAACCATATATTATACAATATTATATTAACCACATATTATATAATATTATATTTATAACCATATATTATATAATATTATGTATATTTACATATTAGTACACATAGTAAATATACATTTATACTCATCTAATATTTAATATTTGCATCACATATTTAATACCTACATGTGTACATGTATTTATATTATTCATTTTTCTTGTACCATAATTTATATAAAAAAATTTCTCAAAGTCGAATTGTTTTATTTCGTTCCTCGAATTTCGTACAAATCTTTGGGGTATTACAAGGAGAGTTCATCTTCTTCCTCTTTCTAAGCACCGTGGGACTAAACAATAGGAGAAAAACAAATTATTGAACTTCTATGAGTTAATTTTTCATCTCCATATGCTTATATAGTACACCAACAAATCCAATAGAACTAAAATAAAGGGAGGAGAATATTCTTATTTCTAGGATACATAAAAAATAATTAAATGTTGATAATAAAAAGAAAACATTAACACTATTACACCATTTCCATGTATATCTTTATAATAATATGATGCTAATAAATATATGGGCATATTTTTATGATTCAAGTATAATATGAAAAATATATCCTATAATTGGCAATGCAAACCAATTACTTATTAACCTTTTTATTTTTCATATCGTATTTGTTATAATATTGTAATTTATCAACTTAAAATTATTATTTTTATTCTTATTAAATCATATCAGATTATTAGGAAATAGTCTTATTGGCATAGACTTATTTTTGTAAAAATAAACTAATTTTGATATATATCAAATGCTCATCTAATTGTATTGTTAAAAAAATAGCCAAAAGGATTGTTTTAGTTAAAAACTCATCATTAGTATCATTTGTTATAGGGATAAATGTCTAAATAATAAATTTATTGTACTAAACCAATTATGGGTATTTGAGATAATACCAAATTGTTGGAGGGGATTTGCATCTAAGTAAACTAAGAATAGATCGTTTATGTAGATTATAAATAAAAGAATATAATCCTAACGATTATGCAATCAAATTATTGTTAAGAGTTTAGTATTAATATTATAAATAAAGTAATTTTATGTTTATATATTATTCCTTTATAGATTTTCACTTAAAGTGATAGAAAAAGCTTAATAGATTTTTAAATTTCTAGATAGAAAATAAACATTGCATATAGTGTTAGTTTATCAATGCATTCTATAATACTGAATTAATTTTTGTTTTAAAAGTAATTAGTACATCTAAAACAAATAAATAATATTACGTACTTCTAATTTTGATGTATCTCTTGTAAACATTATTTGACATATAATAGGAGAACAAAGTTTATCCAAAAACAAATAAAGAACAAAATTAACTATATATATAAATTATCATTAAGATTCATTGACATGGCATATAATATTTGTCTTTTTTGAATTTGTGAAGATTATAAGCTATGTATTTAAATAACTTAAAGCTAAATCAAGGAGGTGGACTGCTTTATTCTCTCTCTCTCTCTCTCTCTCTCTCTCTCTCTTTTATCTACTTTGGTCACACCTTGTTGGCACATGAAGGAAAGAAAAAGATGGAACACCTTTTTAATACACTTCCATTTACAAAGCTAAGTGCAATGTACTCTTCATATTGGAGAGAATGTAGAGATAGAAGGGTGGGTCTCCAATATTAGGTGCTTCCCCGTTAATTTGTCACGTTGCATCTTGAAATATGAGTTTTTTTGTTTATCCCACATTGATAAGGACGAAGAAATGAAAATGGGTGGCTTCAATATAAGGTGCTTCCGTATTAGTTAATAATCAACTATTGCAATATGATTCTCTATATCCCATATTGGTAAGGAATAAGAGATAGAAGGGTGGACCTCTAATACCAGTGTTGTTAAGGTGGTAAGGCGATAAGCCTCCATTAGGCGAGGCATAGGCAAGGACTAGGCAATCTTAAAATAATTATTCAAAGGTCCCTGAAGAAGTATTTATTTATTTATTTATTGGTCTCTTACTCAATATATATATGTAAATTTTCTTGAGGAATTGTTTAATACTTTTTTTATAATTTTATTTATTAATAATTTACATTTAATTGATTAGTGATATATAAATTATATAATTATAAATAATGACATATTAGATAATACATTATAATAAAATCATGATCATCATAAGTTCAAATATTTCATATTCATAACATTCCAAAAATAAGAGGTAATTGCTCTCTCTCTCTCTCTCTCTCTCTCT
>JAJIYU010007614.1:0-18966 GCA_030144865.1 Tinospora cordifolia | reverse complement strand
TGTATTTATATTTTATCCCTTGGATATGAACTGTTGAAACTAACAGATAAATGAGGAAAAGAAAAAGTAATATCCCCAGTTCTCAGATAGAAAGCAGGACTGACTGCACTCTGAAGAAATGACGTCTCAAGCTACGAGACAACCACGTCACCTATGACGTATATGATAGAGAAAGAACGGGAGCTGGGGGTGTTACAAACAACCAAAACGAAAACATTTCATTAATATTAGTCTTATCCAAAATACATATTTGACCATTTACATTAATACAATAACGACCAACTTCAAATGAAAAGAGAAAGACCAAAAGAAGCTGAGAAGGGAGTCGTCAGGGAGTCAGGTAATCACTACGTCTTTTCCCTTGTCGGCCGTCGTATAACCTGAAATGATGATAGAGTAGTGAGCCTATAATCAACGTGCCTCAGTGAGTAGGAAGTTCAGCATGTCATCCATAACCAATATTCCAAAATGATGCAAGTATGTATGAGCAGTAAAGATGGTATGACATTCAAAAGCATGGCATAGCATAAAAACAGTTATAAATAGTGCAACAGTTTCATAAAGCATCTCAAATCCATGACAGTTAAAAATGTATTCAAGCTACGTTAACTCAACAACCCAACCTATGGTCATCGCTCGAGCGGGTCGTAAGCTAGGCGTGCTTCTCAAACACCCTAACCCCGTGCTCGGTCCTCAAGTGTCATCACTCGAGCGAGTCAGAAGCTAGGCGCGTAAACCATACGCTCTAACCTCATGCTCGGACTCGAGTCAGATTTCATCGTGTACCCTGACCCCGCGCTCGGACCTCGAGCCCTTGGTCTTACTACCGTGTACATCTAAATATCTCAAAACCAATCAGAGGTACTTGAATCTTGTGAAACCATTGAAACTATGACACATCATGCAAGTTTTATGTAAGGAATAAAAATCAAAGAAGACACTTGAGTCAAACTACTCACAGGGATGATCCGCTCCTGACGCTCCTCTCGTGATCGGTCGCATCTCGCTAGTACTAGGTCCTGCGAAATCGTCGTAACTTCGTATCATTAACATGGGAGTCGACTCATTCTAACCATACATCGTTGGTCAATCAATAACTTGACCTAGACAAGAATACTTCACCTATGTTTGTTCCACTTGCCTTAGTTTCTAGTCGATTTGATTGACCTTAGTCTATCTTGGTCAACCTAGTATAATTTGCTGACCTAGCTGGTCAACAGAGTCCCTACTAGTCAATTCTGGTCTTCATGGAGTCAATTGGGCCACAAAGGGGTCAATATTCCCAATTTCCATAATTTAGGCACAACACTAGCCTATGGCCCTATCTGCGCAACCATTTTTGTAATTGTTTTGCGGGCAATCCGTACATCGGATTTGCACCATATTTAGCAGAATTGTTCTAGACTCCTTAAATTTTCTCCAAAATTTTGAATCACGATTTTTGGACCTCATTTACTAGGGTTTCCAAGTATGATAACAGAAACTATATAGATCCCGCATACCCTGTGACAGACAGTGACTGTTTGCCTGAATTGACCTACCTATACTTATCAGAATACTCTAAAATTTTGTAGGCAACTTCTAGACATATCTAAGGGTCTCTCCACCAAATTTCAGCTCAAGCTACCAAGTTTTGGTTAGTTAATTTCATCCCAGAAATTTCAGCCAGATTGTAGAAAATATTTGGATTCATAGATTCTACTATCTTTCTAGTGTTCTTTTCCCTCATTAAATCACAATTCTATGGGTTGTTTCTTGCATATAATGGCAGTTTACAGGTCATAACACATCTATTAATCACAAACACTTCGAATCTTTAACATGCAACATCAAAAACGTGTTTATCATTCCATCAATATTTTGCTATATTCTAAAGAACACAAGAAATTTGTTCTAGCACTTTAACAATCATGGCATACTAGTAAGTGTAGCAAATCATACATACAAAGGTTCAAGGTCAAGTCCTTATACCCTTCTAGAGTTTCTACTAGGAGGTCTAAAACGCCTCTGACTTCAGTCCCAATTTAGGTGTCCCAAATATAGCTCCGATTCTGGTCCCAAACTATTTCTATCGGCACTGTTGTAACAGTAAGTCTAACAGTTAACGACAATGACTTATAAAGCACATTAAACGTTTCAATTTCTGGTTTCTACCATTTGGACACTTGAATACTCATGATAAGGAGTAGAATGATGGATTTTTACCTCAGGGACGTGCCTAGACTAGTTTAAGAGTGAGCTTTCCCAAAGTTGCTCTAACTGTCTCTGTTACACAACTGTAACAGTAAGTAATCAACTTCAAGGTCCAAAAATCATGTACAAGGCCCTATTTTTTGTTTTTTAACTCTTGGAAGTCAAAGTATATACGAAAATGAGGAGAGTGAACAATTTTACCTCCAAAAAGAACTAGAAATGACCAAGGTTTAAAGCTCCAAAGGTGGTTCCAGCACACACTTTCTGATTTTTCTGGGTTTCAACAGTATGGACAACACCTCTTCTTGATGATTTCTGCTTCAGATGGCTCCAAGATTGAGCAAACCACTTGTGGAACTTTGTAGATGGTGGTACAACCTTCAAATTAAGCTATAGTTTGCTGGATTTGGTTGAGAATTGAGGAAGATCCAAGCTAGGGAAGTTGGCTACAGAAATCTGAAATTTCTGGACTTGAGCTCAAAGAAAACCTTTTTGTTGCATGGAGGTACTTGCTTTGCAAAGATGAGGGTGACACGTGGCTACCAAGTTGGCACTCAACCTCACATGCTGGATGCCCAGTTGGCAGCATTCATTGGCCACAATGGAGGCCATGAGTTGATGACAAAACCATGGATCCAAATACCATGGATTCCCATGGTTTCTTACTGAAATTCTACTGGAAATCCTCAAAAATTTGCCTAAAATTTGTTTTATCCCGCACAAAAGACAACAAAAAAGGGGCTGGACCCTGTTCATTGGGCGCATGGGCCGACCAAGCGGGGCAGGCCAGCCCATGCGCTTGGGCCGGTTCGCGCGAGCTCAAGCCCGCCCTCGGCTGGCTGTCCGGGATGGGCCACGGGCCCATCCCGTTGGCCCGAGCCAAATTTCGGCCCATGCGGCAAAATTTCATTTTTTTTTATTTCTTTTTTCTTTCTTTATATACATATACTTTTATATATATGTATCTTATGACAAAATTTTGCATTTTTTTCTAAAATTATAAAATTCACTAATGCATCATTTTTCATCAAAATACTACCATTATACCTTATTTTATCATTTATGTAATTATTTTCTCCAAAAATTGAATAATTTTTCCAAAAATTGAATAATTTTTCCAAAAATCACATTTTTCTCCCAAAAATCACATTTATCATTCTAAAAATTCAGTAATTGTTCTAAAAATTCATATATCAATCCTAAAGATTATTCCTCTTAAGAAAACACATTTTCCTAATAGTTTCATGTGTTTTTCCTCCAAAATTGCATTTTCTCATATTATTTCCATTTTCTTTAATAATCATTTCGAAATTGAAAAAAATTGGAGAAAATTCTGTATTTTCTCATTAAAATTCTAGAAGATACATAGAGTACATATATGTCGGATCCGTCATCCTATGCCAAAAACATGGGTCGTCACAGATTTACTGAAAATGATATATCAGGTAGTGTGTTATTATCAAGGTACATAAGTGCACCTATTGCACTAAGATATGGTACTTCGGGACCAAGAATCTCTTCATTATCCTCTTTCGATCGAAAAAGACCTTTATTTATATCAAAAGATCGTACAATCATTGGGGCGCTTAATGGATATGCTTTATCCATATAAAATCTTTTTAGAACTTTTTCGGTATATCTTGATTGATGAATAAAATTTCATCTTCTAGATGTTCAATTTGTAAACCAAGGCAGAACTTTGTTTTTCCAAAGTCTTTCATTTCAAATTCATTCTTTAAGTAATCTACTGCCTTTGAGACCTCTTCTAGAGTTCCAATGATGTTTAAATCATCAACGTATACAACTATTATCACAAATTTAAATCCAGATTTCCTTACAAATATACAAGGGCAAAGTGGATCATGCTTATATCCTTCTTTCAGTAAATATTCACTTAGACGGTTATACCACATACGCCCCGATTGCTTCAATCCATATAAGGATTTGTGTAACTTAATAGAATAATGCTCTTGAGATTTTGAACATGCTTCAGACA
Source organism: Tinospora cordifolia (assembly GCA_030144865.1). NCBI lineage: Eukaryota > Viridiplantae > Streptophyta > Magnoliopsida > Ranunculales > Menispermaceae > Tinospora > Tinospora cordifolia. The sequence continues at coordinate 14,777 of JAJIYU010007614.1, read as the reverse complement.
TTTTAAATCCTTCAGGGATTTTCATATAAATTTCATTATCAAAGTTACCATATAAATATGTTGTAACCACATCCATTAGGCGTAAATCAAGATTTTCGTGAATAACCAAAGTTATAAGATAATGAAAGGTTATTGCATCCATTACAAGAGAATATGTTTCATCATAATCAATGCCTAATTTTTGTGAAAAACCTTGGACAACCAGATGGGTTTTATATCTGACAATTTCATTAGTCTCATTTCTTTTGCACACAAATATCCACTTATACCCAACGGGTTTTATATTGTTCGATGTTTGAACTACAGGTCCAAAAACCATTCATTTTGCAAGTGAGTTTAACTCAGATTGAATTATATCTTTCCATGTTGGCCAATCATCTCTGAAACGAAATTCTTCTACAGATTTTGGCTCTTGATCATGTCGGACCCCCTTGCTCTAAGTCAAGGGCGGCCCGACCAGCACAGCGGCCTGACGAACTCTCTCACCAGGATGAGTTCACCCAACCGCTGTTAAGCCCTTTTTGCAGACCTCATACAATGGGACGATATCAGAATAATTTGAAACAATCAAAAGCAAAAGTAAGCAACAATCCAAAACTGGAGCATTTCGTTTACATTAGTTTGTCCAAAATACATGCTTGACCATTTAGACTAGTACAACGAGGACCAACCTCAAATGAAAAGAAGAAGACCAAAAAGAAACTGAGACGAGAGTCGTCAGGGAATCAGGCAATCACTACGCCATTTCCCTTGTCCGCCACTGAAGAACCTGAAATGGTAATAGAGTAGTGAGCCTAAAATCCACGTGGCTCAGTGAGTAAAAAGATCAGCATGTCAACCATAACCAATATCCCAAAACAATGTATGTATGCATGAGCAATAAAATGATATGGCATTCGAAAGCATGACATAGTATGAAAACGGTTATAAATAGTGCAAAGGTTTCAAAAAAAAACCATCTTAAATTCATGCTAGTTAAAAAAAAAACATATCCAGGCTAGGTTAGCTCAACAAAATTCAACCTATGGTCATCGCTCGAGCAGGTCGTAGGTCAGGTGTATCGGCCACTTAAGTAGGTCGTAAGCTAGGCGTACCCCTCGAGTACCCTAACCCCGCGCTCGGTCCTCAAGTGCCATCACTCGAGCGGGTTAGAAGCGAGGCGTGTTAGTCACACACCCTAACCCCGCGCTCGGACCTCAAGTCTGATCTCATCGTATACCCTGACCCCGCGCTCGGACCTCGAGCCTCTGGTCTCACTGCCCGTGTACATCTACACATCTCAAAATCAACCAGATGTATCTAAGTCTCATGAAACCGTTCAAACCATGACATTTCATACAAGTTTATGCAAGGAACAAAAATCATAGAAACACCTGAATCAACCTACTCACTTCGGGTCCTGTGCACTGATGTCCCGTCGACAACCGGTCCAGCCCCGCTATACTCTTTCAAATTTGTATCAATCAAAACCCAAACTCAGTTCTATGCGTACAGTGGCCCAGTATCTAATATCACTGTCCCAACTCAGTTTTGATCGACCCGAGTCGTTTCGGTCAATCGATCAGACCTAGTCAATTCTAGTCAATCCATGCCCAAATTGGGTCAACATAACCCATTCAGGTCAAAATTGGGTTAAGAGGGTCAAGATTAGTTCAAAATCTCAACCCTCAACACTTAGTCAAATTTGGGTTCTTTGCTCTCTTACACAGCAAGTTTATCGATTTTTCTACGGGCAATCCGTAGGTCGGATTTGCGCCAAATTTTCCAGATCTGTTCTAGATTCCCCAAACCTTCACTAGAATTTTAAATCAGGATTTTAGGACTTCATTTGATAGTAATTTGGGCTAAGATTCTAGGGACTATGTGTTCTCGGTTTTTGTATGACAGACAGTGGCTGTTTAGTTATGTGTTCTCTGGTTTTTCTGGGTTTGAACTCCCTGGACAGCACTTTTCTCTATGATTTTCGCTTCAAATGGCTTCAAGATTGGGCAAACCCCTGGTGGGACTTCGTAGATGGTGTTATTAGCTTCGAAACAAGCTATAGATCACTGGATTTGGATGGGAAACGAGAGAGATCTAGGGTCTGGAAGGTGGGAGCAAGAGTGGAAAATTGGGACTTAGCAAAAATTCTGAGTTTTTGTTGCATGGAGAGCTTCTTGCATGGCATGAGAACAAGGCACGTGGCCACCCACGTGGCCTCCAAACCTTTATGTTGAATGCCCAGTTAGCACTTGTTATTGGTTGCTCAAAACCATGGGTCATCAAACCATGGATTTCCATGATTTTTGGCTGAAAAAATGCAGCAAAAAAAAAAAAAAACAAACAAAAAAGAAAAAAAAAGGGGGGGGGGGGGGGGGTTGCATGCCGCTGGGCGCGTGGGCCAGCCAGGTGAACGGGCCAACCCACGGCCCGTTTCTAATTTGCGCGCGTGCTGAGCACACGTCGGTGTGGGTCGGGCCATCGGCCCGACCACTTCCTCAGCCCGCACGAGCCGAACGGCCCGTGCGGCCGAGAATTTCTTTTTTTTTTCTTTTTATTTCTTTTATTCCTATATTTCACACATATATACCGTATATATATGTATTTTATATCAAAATTTTACATTTTTTTTCTAAAATCATTAAAAAATGATCTAATCATCATTTCTTATCAAAATTTTAATTATGCACTACTTTTCATCATTTGTGTAATTATTTTCTCAAAAATTAAATAATTCTCCAAAAATTACATTTTCTTTCCAAAAATCCCATTATTTGCACCAAAAATTTCATAAAAATTCTAAAAATTTCACAATTAATCCCAAAAATTATTTCTCTCAAGAAATTTCATTTTCCTCCTAATTTCACATATTTTCTCCTCAAATTTGTATTTTTTTCCACTATTCTCATTTTCTCCAATAAATAGTATAAAATTTAGAAAATAGAGATAAATCCTTGTATTTCCATTAAAATTTTCAAAAAATACATATATCGAGCTCAAAAATTTGGTATGCCAAAACATGGGTCGTCACAAATCATCTTCCATAACATCGAGGGCTACATTATATACAAAAGCATTATCAATAATGATTTCCACTTAATTCCAACATCTTCTGGTGCTAGTAAAATTTATAGAGTTTTCCTCATTATCTATTTGAGGTGCTTGAATTACTTGAAGAGTTTCATGATCAAATTAACATTTACTTTCCTCAATCTTTTTTATCCTCTCAATAAGGTCATCGTTATTATCTTGACCTTTTTTCTTACGTGGGTTTTTATCTTTTGAACCAAGCGGTCTACCACGCTTCAGGCATGGTTTAGATTCATTGGCTGCAACATTTATGGATCATCCTTCTGGGACTTCGATCCTTATTGGTGCATTTGCAGCTGGTATATACGACTTGATAACTCGTTTGAAATCAATTGATGCATCTAGTAGTTGATTCGCTATATTCTGCAAATGAATGATTTTTTGAACTTTAAGTTCAAATAAATTTGTACAATGATCAAGATAATTTATATATGTTACGTTCCAAGATATCTCCTTTGTAATTGGCTTATTATCTCCCCCTAATATTAAGAATGTTCTTTCATCAAATTGACAATCAACAAATCTTGCTGTAAATACATCTCCTGTTAATGGCTCAAGATATTTTAGTATGAGAGATTCATACCCAACATATATTTTCAACCATCTATCGAATCCCATTTTAGTACATTGTGAGGTTGCTACTGGCACATACCGCACAACAAAAAGTTCTCGAATGAAAAATATTGGGTTCATGACTATAAGCCAATTGTAAAAAAGAATATCTATAATGACTAGTTGGCCTTATGCATACAAGTGTTGCAGCATGCAAAATGGCATGTCCCCGAGCAGAAGTTGGGAGTTTTGTTCTTATACCATTAGTTGTAGCCATTTTATAAAAGATTATGCTAGACTATTTTGTGTATAAACATGAACTACAGGATGTTCAACGTTTATTCCTATTGACATGCAATAATTATCAAAAGCATGTGAGAATATTTACCAGCATTATCTAATCAAATGTTCTTAATTGGTTAATCTGAAAATTGTGCTCTTAATCGAATTTTCTGAGTAAATAATCTCGCAAACGCTAAGTTGAGATTTGATAATAAGCACACATGTGACCATCTTATAGATACATCAATTAAAACCATGTAATATTTGAATGGTCCACATGATGGATAAATAGGACCACATATGTCACAATAAATTCCTTCCAAAAATATCGGGGATTTAGTCCCAATTTTAGCTAATGATGGTTTTATGATAATTTGCTTTGAGAACAAGCAGTACATGAGAAATCATTATATATAAACACTCTTTTATTTTTTTTAATGGATGTCTGAGTGTATTGTTGATTATCTTTCTCATCATAATTGATATAGGACAACCCAAAAGGTTGTGCTAAATAATAAAAGTATCTAAGTTAGTAAGCTTTTGGTTTACTGTTACATTTGATTTGATTGTACTTATTTTTGTATAATACAATCCAAATGAAAAACATGAAAATTTTTTACTGATTAGTTTCTTCTTAGATATATTGCTTGTTGTACAAAGGTATCCAACACCTTTTTTATTCATCATGTCAACAAGATATCCATTTCTACAGATATCTTTAAAACTCAATAAATTTCTTTAATATATTGGAGAGATAAGACATTATCGATTATAATTTTTGTGTTTAATAGGTAGGCATACATGAGCTTTTTCGCAGCTTTCAATTAATTTCGCACTACTAGTTAGAGTGTGCACATTTACTTTGCACATTTTTAAATTAATAAAATATATCTCATCTTTTAATATTGTGTGTGTTGTTGTACTATCAATCAAACAAATATCATCAACGTAAATACTTGATCCAATGAAGTTTTTGATAATATCCATTTGTAACAAACAAAAAAATTAAAACAATAAAATTAAATTCGAAATAAGAGGAAATGAAATAAAACAAAATATTACTAAGAACATTATATATAAACTTGAAATTCTAAAACAGACATAAACAAAGTAAAATAAACATCGCATCTTTTGGATATGATCATCATCAACAACCTTCAGGTTGTTCTAAAACAGACATAAACAAATAGTTATTTTCTATAGCATCAAGAGCAACGAACTTAAGTCTAACTAAATTAGAAATTGAAAATAAAAATATATTACTTACTTGAAAGATTAAATAGTAAGAAAAAAGTAAAAGAACTCAAACTTGTAACTAGGGAGAATTGGTAAAAACTCGTAATGATAACATGTTATAAAATAATTTGACTATAAAAATATAAATAAAAACTACAATAAAATCATAAAAAAGAAAAATATATGAGAGAGAAAAAAAAAGTCTTCTCATTAACAAAATTCTCAAAATATTTCTTGATATAAAAATGAATAATAAGAGCCTTATTTATAAAAGTTTTTTCTTAACTTCCTAGTAATCTGTAACGGCCGAAATTAATTTCTTTATTAAGAAATATCAACAGCTCTAATAAATTATTTCTTCTTTATAAGTAATTAATTGCATCATCAACTGAATTAGCATTACATTATCATTGCATAAACATCTATTTTATTATTATTATATTTATGACAAAAACATGTTTGTTTCATATTTTTTGCTACAAAGAATCATGTGTTAGTACATGGTTTGAGACAGTCCAATTGTGTATGAAAGTAATAAATTTTGCTGGTATATTTTACACAGAAAATAGATAAAAGAATGGCAATCCTCATGATTAGTGCACCAGGTAAAATCAGCTAGAACAGTATAAAAACGTATAAATGACGCACACAAGACTGTATGGTATTGTAGTAATGAGACATTGGTTCAATATTTAAAAGAAGCAAGAGGTTTCACGAAGATTGCATATTCATGTTTTGGGTTGCCTAACAGAAAGGCGTCATTTTCTCTGAGGCTGTGGCAAATCCTTGGGGTTAATGCAACCAGTACCAAGTAATATTGTAATCTCAAGAAGAAAGCAAAATTTTAACAGCACAATTAAAATTACACGATGCGAAGTTCACTAAAACATAGGCCTTTTCCACCGCACTCCGCAGAGGGAAACCCACAGACCATGCTCCTAAAACCTAGACCTTACTCATCAATAAAAAGTAAAATAATAATAATAATAATAATAATAATAATAAAAGAAATAAACGAAAAGAAAATCTCATTTATGCATTGATATGGATTATAACATCATTTGTCCCTTGAAATCTTTACATTTTATCAGCTCTATTTACTCTATATCTTAGAAGCTAAGCTTCATTCGTTAAATACCTCTTTGCTTTTGTTATTTCTTTTGACAAGAAACAAGATCATTTTTATTCGTCAGACACCAGTTGAATGTGTCAGTCTCCACTCTGGTCTGTGTTAATTGATGCAAATCCATATAAAGAGGAATTGTGCTGCAACTTTGTTTACCTGCAAACATCAACACCCAAACAAAATAAATGTCAAATTTTGTTAGCTGCATTGTGTTTGATGTATAAAGAAACAAATAATGGGCTTGTTTATTGCAACTTTTGCAAAAACATTTTCATTTTCAAATATTTATTTTTGAGAAAGTTTTTTTTTTTTTTTATTTGGGGTGCAAAAGCAGTTTTTAAATGATTAACCAAACGAATAAAAAGCAATGCCAAGAGTAATTACCTGAAGCTTGACCCAACTACGTGACTCCATATTCTTTGCAACATGCTACTACTTGAACTAGAATGGGTAGAAACTGATCCTTGCAAGACCTTTTTGGCTGACGAACTCATCACACGCACTGATTGAACAGATTCTGAGAGCCGATTGAGAAGGTTCACCAGTGCAATCACTTCGTTCCTTTGCAGCTGTAGCTGAAAGGCAAGAAAGAAACTTTTCAACCACTTCTGGTCTTAAAAGGTCTATATTGCAGGTATCCATTAGATTCTATTATCCAAAAATTGTATACTCTTACTCTATTTTTGCCAAGATAGGATATATATATTTTTGGCCAGAGGATCAAACAATGAGCAGACTGTTTATTTTACACATTTGTTCTAAGCTGTTCATTTTGAAAACTAGGAAAAAAAAAAGAATCATGAAATTGAGAATGAGAAAAAATGCACTTCGTTTACATATCTGTAAATTGATGAAGTTATGGTGTAGTAAAGTTGCAAATATAATGTGGCAATCATTTGTAACAGTGTAATTTGGGGATTAATTTCCAATCCACCAAGCATTACTCTTCCAATAACTATCACCTAATTGAACAAGAAAATATCAGTTACTTTATAACTAGAAAAGAGATACTTGAAGCAAGGGACTTTACTGGCTGATCCAAGAGGTGGTGGCTCTCAACAGAAAAAAGGATCTTTAATGCAGTGCCAAGACCAAGAACCTGAAGCTTTCCCCAAAGTCTACACTTCTCGCACCCAATACAATCCATAATAGCACTGCATGAGCACAAGAATTGCTAGTTTAAGATAAAGGACGAGATTAGCTGCAAGGAAACAGCTATCAAACAGAAAATAAGTATGGAGTGGCTTTGATTAAAGTTCAAGAAATTAACCTAGTTATCATGTGAAATCCCGTCTGTACAGCCTAGTTTGTTACTTTTTGTTTCCCCTTTCCAATGAATAAGTGGTGCTATAAGAATTTAAACTGAATAAATCCTTTCTCCAATTACATGAAATTAGCTGCATGAATCCGCTTCCTCCACTTTGGTTTATCAAGAACTAAATTATCAGTTAATTTCCTACACTTCCACATAGTTTAATTAAGTAGATTTATGTGCATTAATGCCACAAAAAGATGATGAAAGACAAAATTCCTTCTATTTGCAATTTGTTTTTCTTCCTACCATCTTTCATATTGACCCATAACAGAATCAACAGCTTGATTTGAGTTTTTGCTCAACCTAACTGCTCTAGGAATTCACTTGAAGTTAAATACTAGATTACAACAAGCCGCAGACAAGATACAAACGCCAGTATTTAGTTAAGCAGATACGATTCTTCATTTTCCAAAATCAAGACAAGGACTATAGAGACGTAATCCCCATAAAATTGTCAATCCGACAATCTTTAAGTACAAATTATAAAAATCTGAACCAAGTGTAATTTCATTGCATCTTGATCAAATATAAATGCAACAAAAATCATTTTGCAGAACACAGTATGGCTGTTGTTGGAGTAAACTACTTGAATAGTTTAGTTGGAAAATCAAACAATAAAATAATTAGCAAGGAGGTGAAAACTCTTGAGTACAAAACAAATTAGTAATGCAACAAGCATCTAGCAAATACTGTAATCAGTATGGATGTGCTTCATATGATAAAGTATTCCCAACGCTGCAAATAACAAAATATTTTTAACTTCCCTTACTTGATGAAAAGCCCATGTCACCCATAAATGGGAGTTTTTTTTTTTTTTTTCCCAGTGCTGACAAAGTTGAGATTTTCATCCTACACCTAACCATTTGCCTGAGCTTATTAAAGTTCTGTCATGTTCATTGTTGTTTAACAATGTAGTCATGCAGTTCATATTTAATTAACACATTGATAACTGCAACAAGAATGATATCTTCTAAGTAACAGTTGATAGAGTACAGCAGTAATGACCAGTAAACTACAAATTTAATTTGTGAAAAACCGTAAATATTATACATATTTCCAAGCTGATTAGACTTTGGAGAAGAAATGGGTGAAGACAATATACCCGAAACTGAGGCAACCAGCTTAGAGACAGAGAGGGAGTTAAATGGAAATAATATTTCAATGACAATATACGATGCCTCCTCTGTACCTTTCCTAAATGGTATTGAATATTCAAAAACTCAACGAAGAGACATCGAAAAGATTAAAAGTGAAGATCCATGCCAAGTTTAAGTAATGAGAGATAAACCTGATGTTTCTGAATTGTTTCAGTATCTGCTCCTTTAGCTGAGGTCCACTTTTACCTTTCCATAGCTTGGCTTCATCAAATGGGAGAGGACATGCAGATTGTAGTTTGGGGTTATAAAGTAGCTGCTTCATCAAGGATTGTGTTTTCAGGTCTTCAATAGGATTGCCAGTATCATAATCAGCCTGTTCCAAATAATCTGAAGCCTGGGATGCGCAATAAACAATTAAAAGACTGGCACCAATGGAAACAAACAATATATTGGAAATGAAAAAACACAATGACCATCTCACCTTCGTTAAAGCTCGAAGGACAAAAAGAAAAGTGAAATACAGATTTCTAACACGATCTGGATATCTTAAGACACGGTCATGCATCACATCAAAATTTTGACCCCACTGGAAACAAGGAATTAAAACAATAAGAGTTGCAGCATTTTATTATCCAAATAAAAAATAAATAAATAAAGCAACAGAAACTTATGTAAATATATTTTGCTCCCACATTGCATGTGGTCAACTGACAAAACAAAACAGATTATTCATCAGGGAGTACATGATCTAAAGCTAACCAGTTCAAAACTCATTTACTAGCTGCAAATTGGTCAGCTAGAGTGATCATGCCCAGGAAAAGAGCAAATTTAGTCAGCTTCTCTATATGAAATAGCATGTAATATTATACAGTCTCATCAATAAACAGTATATTACTTTGTCTCAAAACCGTGTCTATGGTACAGAATGCAAATGGCACTACTAGGATAAATACAAGAAACAAAAGTTAAATAGAATCATACCAAGTTAGTAGCTTCATCAATGAGATAATCAGCAGCAATGTGGACAGAAATTGAAGAATGGAGTCCTGATATCAATTTGTATAACACTCTTTTTTCCTGACAAATTTCTCCTGAAAAATCTGCAGGAGAGGTTTACTCAACAAAAACTGTATTAACAAGCCTAAAAGAAAATGACAACAAAAATAAATTCATAGAGTAAAAAGGTATATTTTTGGAAAATCATTAATTGCTTGAGAAGGGAAACCAAAAAAATTTATAAATATTGATAAAAATAATAGATCATTCCAGACACTGAGTTGGGAGAAATGCTTGATTGCTGATTGTGCTTTACAACCTCTACTGACAAAGCCAAATCATACTCCTCACAATATTAAGCAGACTAACATCAGAACTAGTTTTGGCATTCATGCAATCAACAAGAAATACTGCAGTAATTTAATATTTTACAGGTAAAGGTGATGGTGAACACCATTTGCCCATCCTGGGCCGAGTAATACAAACTTAAGACAACTCTTGTCCTTTTACACAAGCAAAAACATGGTAGCGATGAAGGAACATCACAAATGTCCTCATAGGATGGCTGAACATTTCTGTAGCAGGGGATACTGCTGCTTGATTATCTAAGAAAAAAAAATATTCTATTATTGATATAGAGAGAAGAGAAAGTAGTGAAAATAATACATTTGATAGGGAAATCTAAGATAAGAGAAAGATGGGATGAGCCTTTTTCTTGATGTGGATGACTTGATGTTGATGTACAACCATATGAAACCATGGAAATATGCATGTGTACCAAACTCCAATTTTCTTTTTAAGCAAAAAATACTCACATTTTGGACAATTCTCTTGATAAATAGCATCCCATATCCTTCTTGCTGATCTACCAGAATAGCCAGTGTAACGTTCTGGGTTTAGCTGAAGATTTACATATGTCATCTCCGCTGCAAAAGAAAATAAGCAATCAAATTCATTTCTTTATGCTCTTTGAGAAGATGGGTGCATAAATGTAACACATTAGTCGATAGAGAGAATAGAGGTGCGTAGGAACTCTAATAACATATGAATTAATGTCAACAACTTCAAAATGTTAAAATGAGAGCAAACTAGAAAAGTATACCAGAATTGAGATTTATAGCACAGAACAGTAAATCACAGATTTCACAGAAAGAGCCACATTATAGGTATTCAATCTCCAGAAAAAATAAATAAATAAATAAAAATAAAAAAAATAAAAAAGATAACATAAACAGAAGAGCTTTGTCATAGACAGCAATGCCTCAAGTATTCCCCAGACACACAAACAGACAATGGAACATTACAATGTATATAATGGAAGACAGAAGAATACCATTATCAGTCTCATCATCATTTGTCCATGGATTATCTACTTCTACCCAACCTCGGAATGCTTTAGTGTCAAGTGTACGATTAACAGCAGCTTGAGGCTTTCCTTCTTGACATAGCAAATCATCGGATGAAAGCCGATGAACAGATGATTCCTTAAATAACTCTGGGAACTCATTTTCTGGGCATTCACAGATACTACAATCACGCAGATGGCACATGCCATCCTCAGGCCAAAAAGGGCAATCACACCATAGCTTAACCTATTAGATAGATCAAGAAAAGAAAAATCTAAGTCATCACAAAATTCTATTACAGCATACATGCCTACAAGGATTTTAATACTGTTTTTTGTTTTTAAAATGAAGGGGCTATGAGGATAAATGGTGTTTCTTTGAATTATGCATGAAAACAACAGAACTAGTTTATAGTAATAGAACAAAACAAAATTTGTGAGGAAAACAACAAAAACAAAATAAAATGCAACATTATTTCTATTTTGGAGAACTTAAAAAACCATGGGATTTCTTTCAGAATTCCAGAACCAGAAGGCCAGCAGTGTTCTAGCATAGAAATGCTAAGAGTTATTGCTTGCATTTAAATATGAGAAAACATAATAGAAGCCTTGTGATGATTAGGAAAGCCAACTTAGAAAACACACAGGAGGAATTGATGCACTGTAAATTAGTTAAACTCTTGAGAAATTGTAGAATTCCAGAAACGAGCACATAAAGACAAACCCAGAACAAGTAATCTAATACAATTTAGTTCACAAATTTCACCAATCAAAGTAGTACAGCTTAAGATTTATAATACCAAATCATTGAACTCATCAGCTCCAGAACATACAATTACCTTGAAATATCTGAAAAAAGGTGTCGTAACAAGTTCCTGAAGTAAAGGATGCAACAATTGTCCATTAAGATGGTCCACCGTCCCATAATCACAGCAACAATCTTCAATAACTCCACCATATTTATACGACTCCTGCAAAAATTCAACACCAAAACACCCAATTTCATATTTGACACAATTTCAACTCAACTCAACCAACTTAACTAATTATATTCCTAACTACACGGTCCCGTTATATTCAAATCAACATTTCAATTACAAGTACTTATACGTCGCTTAGTTATTTTTATCCATAATGTTTTGGGTCTCTCTCTACTTCTATCGTTGCCATAGACTGTTTAAGAACATTCTTCTTAACTAGAGCATCTAAGAATGTCTTCTTCCTATATGGTCAAACCTCCTTAATCGATTTTCCCTCATTTTATATTCAATTGGGGCTCTACTACAACCATATCTCGAAGGAGTACGTCTGAAGTGACGACTGTGACATTCGAAGTGTGCATCTATATTCTATAGAAACATTTGCACAAATGCATCATTACATCATCCCAAATATAATGCCAACAAATGATTCAAAGCAATCCAATAATGCATAGAGGAGATGTTTCTTCAGATGTTCAACAATAGGTCCAAAACCTAATTCAATCAATCCAATGATAAAATAGCACAAACGAAGGAGACAACGCAAAGAAGTACCGAGCACTGGCATGATGATTCTTCTTTATGCTGCCGGAACCGCGAGATTTCTGACAACACCGAAGAATTTGAGACAAAGAAGGCGGATAGAGCAACAACAACAGCCATTCCTCCATATCTCCTCCATCTTCGATTCTTCTTCTCTGCAATCTCATCATCCTTCGCCATTACTAATCAATGCTCGTTCCGATTCTTCTTCTTCTTCTTCTTCTGCCTCTTTGCCGAATCTTCGACATCGTGAAGAAGAAATTATAAGAATCGGCGATGAAGAAACGAAGTTTCCGAAATTGGAATCTGTGGTACAATTGTTCAAAACCAGTGGCGATGGCACTTTGGAATGAAACCGCGAGAGCCTTGACGAAGGTTGGGGGCGCTCCCATGGTTTTTTCAACTTTTTCATTTTGAAAAGTCGGTGGTTCAGAGTCCTAGACCGGTCGGGTCAACTAAGCCGGTTCGGTTTGTTATTCCGACACACCGAGCCAACTGACTGAGCAATCCAAGGGCAACTTTGCTTTTGTTGTATCGTCTAACTCATTCAACTTTTATTTATTAAATTATTTTTGGTAATAATTTAAAGTTTATTAAATTATATTTTATAGAACCCATAATTATATTAACGTATTATTTAAACTATTTATAATATATAATTTATAAAATATATATTAATTATTTTATATAATATTTATACTTAAATAAAAATTATATGTAATTATTTAAATTTTTATAAAAATTAAATTTTTTATTTTTTAAAATTATTAATGTAAAATATTATGTTTTATTTAAATATTTGTTTTACAATTTTATTAAAATTTTGATGTTTTTATATTTTATTTTTAAAAAAATATTATATATATGCTATAGATGCCCTAATGAGGCATCTGGCCATGTGGGCACTCAATTCGAGATGCCCTACGGCATGATTTTATTGAAAATAATAATAATAATAAGAATACCTAAATCATTCTTGTCTATTTATACTATTATAATAAAAATACTTGATTCTTGATATTATATATAATATCGTATATATCTCCCTAGGTTAAATTATATATTTTTTATTTTAATTTTTACAATCAATTTTATTCTTTGAGAAATGAACAAGTTACTAATTTTAATAATTTAATATCAACTTAATTTAAAGTTCTTATAATTATCTCTACAGTATTAATAACTGCATTTTTTTTCTATTTTTTCCTTTAAAAACTATAACTTTTCGTTTTTTTTTTTCAGTTTTTTGATATCTACATATTCCAGGAGTTTTTTCATCATTTTTTTTATTTTTCTTTGTCAAAAAAAAAACTATTTGATTGCAATCTTTTTGTTTTAATGAAAAAGAGGAAGAAATAGATAAAATGGTTTTAAAAAAAAAGTCTTTGGGCAACAGGAGTGAAATTAATGACAGTTTTAAAAATGTGAAAAAATAAAATAAAATTTCAAATCTATTTAGATTTATGTGAGGTTGATTTAATTTTTATCACATAAAATAAAAATATAATCTAAAAAATATTTCTCAAATATAGTCAATCAAGAAGGTGGTAAGACCCTTGCAGAGGTCCCCAACAGTATAAAGCTTGAGAAGCTCGGACCCAATCAAGATCCGAACAACAAGGAGCACTCAACTACTAGTCTAGTCTAGTAGTGATTTTTTTTTTTATTAGTTTAGTTGCGGGTCTATCTTTAAATTTTTTGTCTGTCCACCTGTGGCTACAATAGTCGGGTCTAGTTATACTGCCTATTAACTAGTAATTTTAAAATGTAAAAAAAATTATATCCGAATTTTGATGCAGCTGACCATTTCCTGATCAAGTTGAGTAGGGTTAGTAATGCCAGTTGGCTTGGTTAAGCTGAAATGTATGCTACTCCATTAGATTAGCTGGACTTCAGGTTATTAGAAAATTAAAAGCATGAATAAGATAGGTGCGGCTTGGGCATGGATCAATATACACAGGGAGAGAAAGAGATATTTGTCTTTGGGCCTAGGCTTTTGATCTTTCATCCAAATAATTAATATTTTTAAGTTGTTGATGGAGAAATTTACCAACTAATGAATGGAAAGGATAGAAATGATAATAACACTGGGATCATGGGGAAAAAAATTAAGACAGACCTTCTTTATTGATCATAAACCTCCAATATTATATTTTCTTATAGAAGTTCTAGTGAGTTGGGATCAGATGCCCTCATTAGTGACATTTTCAACTCCTCGCGTGCTCTTATTCCTATT
>JAJIYU010007613.1:0-18961 GCA_030144865.1 Tinospora cordifolia | reverse complement strand
ATTACTTATGATTACTCTGATAGTGTGTGATGTGGTGTTGTATGTTGAGGCTTAACAGTGTCTTGGCAAGCTCGGCTTGCGAGCGGGTTTGTTGGGACACTGTGCCAGTCGATTCGCCCTTCATCCTAGGGAAGGGGTTCTGACAAGTTTTAAGCCTCAGATTTACTTTATTTGATTTGGAAAAGTAGTAGAGGCCTAAAGAATTTAATATGTAATTTTCGATTGTCAGATAAAAAAATTAAAGAGCAGTGAGTCTCTGTGGTTGAAGAATATTAATTTGATATGAATGATTTATCTTGAGAGATAAAGAAAAAAAATTATTATTGGTAGAAGTTCTAGATATTTTGAGACCTAGTGCTAAATTCATCTTGAGGTAGATGAAAAAAAATAGAAAATTGGAAAGACTATATTTTTAGAATTTAATCTTTACGAAAATTTCAGGAATATCAGATTCTAAGGAATATTTTAGTTTAGTGGTACTAATCGGAAAAAGGGAACTCTAGGAATTAACTATTATGACTTCTATTTGCAAATTAAAAATCAAGAAGCGGGAAAATACGTTGAAGAGGCGCAAAGGACACGAAAAATCAAGTGGGTGTGATTACTACACTCTCTATTATTATTTGGATTTTAAATATAAAACATGATGGTTGTTTTTATTCTTGTACTTAATATCCTGTTAGGAATGTGTGAATTGATTGCAATGATTACCATGATATCATGACGTCCGGTTATGTGCTTTCTAGAGATAAGATTGCTGGAATGATTATATGATTTTAATTGCACAGGTTAGTGCATGTTATGTTGTTATGGATTGAAAACCTTGTTTGTGAAACTAAAGAAGATTAAATTACGACAGAAGAACCACATTCCGGCGCGGTGACCGGGCTTAGGGTGTCATCATGGGTATCCTCAACGAGACTGGTTGCGGGCTGAGTGTCACTTCGAACCTTATGCCCCGCCAGGGTCCCGAAAGGTAATCGGCCTTCGGGCGGTACCTCCGAATTCGCTCCCGGACTACGAAGGGGACACCGAGGCCACAAACCTTTGAAACGCCCTAATGTAATGAAAGTGTTTGCATATTTTGTATTTTGGTCTGAATAATGCTAGTGATGTGCGGTATGATCCACTGGGCTCTCGAGCTCACCCCCTTTCTTTTTTAGGTTATTCTTGAGACAACACTAGTCAACAGACATCGTGGAGGACTCAGTTATTTGAAGCCTCGTCGAGGAGGTTGTTAGTGTTTGCTACGCATTTTATCTTTGAATTTGCCTAAACTAGGCATTTGCACCTTTTCTTTCCTTTTGTTTTAAACATTTTACATATGACTAGATGTTTGAGATTACTTTGGATACTTTTAAGTTGTTTAAATTTGAACTTGATGCTTTCCAGTTTAGTTTGCAATTTTACTGAGCCATTTTATTTACTTAGAAATTTATAATAATAATAATAAAAAAATTTCATACCAATTTTAATGTGATTTTATTATTACTAGAAAGAAAGAAATAAAATCTCTGAGAATTGATTACAGTAGCGCTTCGGCTCTCGGCGGATGATGTGGCAGCGGCTTCCCAGTTGAATGGGCGTGCATTCTTAGTCGCGCGTAGCCCGAGGGAATCCACAAGGAGCAAACTGCGGGAGGGCCAAGGTGTTACAAAGCTGGTATCAGAGCCCAGTTACTAGAAATACTGGGTTGAAATTTGCCTTGAATAAATATGATTCTATCAGAACAAAATTTTTCACAGAAATGAGAATTTCACCAGATTTGATTTTCACTGGAAAAGAATTTCTACTGGATTTGACTTTCAAAAAGTGGTTAGAATGAGTAGAATCCATTTACTAGGCAGATAAGAATCTAGCAAAGATTTAGGTGATGTCAGCGTGCTCGAGTTGCTAATCGCGGCAGGACGAAAGTACTGTAGTGGCCCTGTAGGTTGAGCTCTACTTCGGTAGTGGCCTTACAGGTTGAGTTCTATTTAGAAAAGGTCCAAACTCAGGAGCGATGGCATCACATAAAAGTGAGATAGAGTTCAAATTTGGTGATTCAATTGATGAATCGGCTAGCCAAGTATTGAGACCATAGGTCTAGTTAGAGACTGAGTGTTGCTAGAGAGGCACAGTGAATCATAAAAGTAAATAAAAGCTTTTAGGACATAAGCTAGAGACTGAGGCCACTGAAACAAAACGAAAACTTAGAGACTTGAATTTAGAGTCACAGTAGCACAATGAAGTAAAGGGTATTGATGGATACGAAAATTTTTCACTTCGAAAAAAAAAATCTTTGACTTGTAGATAATACCGAGATGTCAAGGTAAACCCAGGAGAGGTGCAGCCAGAGGCAGGGATGGAGCCGAGATGGGGCATAGCGATGAGGGCACTCCTGTGACACCGACACCAGTGGTGGTTACACTGACACCAGAGGCAATCACCGAGATGATGCAGAGGGCAGTGGAGTAAGCTATGAGGACCCAGCAGCCATCAGCATCACCACAACCATCAGTACCGGTACAGCTACAGGTGTAGCCACAGTTATCGACAGAGCCACCAGCACAAGCTCAGCCTCAAGTCCATCAAGGGTCCACTTCCACTAAGGCAGTACCACAGAATAGGCCTGTTGGGTTTGATAGGGAGCAGAAAGACCTATTGGTGGAGTTCCAGGAGTTATGTCCCAGCACTTTTGAGGGGACTGGTGATTATATGGTAGCCGACAGGTGGTTCACAGAGATGAATAAGCACGTGGACGCTATGGGGCATATGGGCCCAGGAGAGTAGCACTGACAGGGCATTAGTTGGTAGGGCCAACCTACCATTGGTGGGAGATGATTGTGAAAGACTCCACCGTTGACCACACAGTGATGACTTGGGAGGAATTCAAAACAAAGTTCTATAGTAAGTTTTTCTCCACTGCAAGAAAGAGATAGTTACAGTCAGAGTTTGTCAACCTAAAGCAGAGGACTATAATGATCACAGAGTGCGAGCGGAGATTTACAGAGTTGGCTAGATTTGCTCCTGCTTTGGTTATGGATGAACAGTCCAAGACAGATCACTTTATTGAAGGTTTGAAATGGAGGTAAGAAAGATCTTGGCACCGCTTAAGCTAACGACCTTTATGGATATTGTAGAGAGGGCGCAGATCTTGGAGAGAGACTTGGAGTTTGAGCAGGCATTGAAGGTTAAGAAGAAGATTAGGTCAGAGAAGACTACAAGACCTTTGCAGAAGAGGCCGAGCAAAATAGGAGGGGCACATAGTACCTCAGCTTCATGACAGCCACAAGCACAGCAGGCTTGACTCAACCATGCTAGAGACTATTAGACAGATCAGGCTAGAAGGCTAGGGTTGTGTTTTACATGCAATTAGCAAGGACACATTGCACAGTATTGTCCTACCAGAGCACAGGCCCAAGTACCCCAGTAGCAGCAGCAACAGACCCATGGACAGGGTAATCGCCCTCAGCAGAGGCAACATACACAACCACAGCCACCACTGTAACACCCTGTAACTTCATAATCGTGCCACGTCATGAGCGAACAAGGGTAAATAAATTATTTCATCGCTCGCTCGTACTCTCGCGAAGGCGCAAGTGATGCGAAAATGAAATCTATTATTTGATCGAAAAAAATAATATGATAAAACTATATTTTATGTTTTATAGATATATGTGACACCCCAATTTTTGACCGGACCTCCGTTCACGTATTTTCTTCACGTGAGGATCGTCGCCCGATGAAAATCAAGGTGCTACATGAATTCTTCTTTTGTCAGAGTTTTTCTCTTCAAAATCAAGTTCATAATAATTTCTTTTCAAGTCGATGTTTGTGTGAATGTTTTAAAACAAATCAAAGATCAAAATCATTTCTCTATGTAATCATTAAAATTTCTTTCAAAACAACGAATAAATAATAAAGCAAAAACATTTAAAACTATTCATTCAAACCAAAATTGTAAAACCAGCAAGATCATCTAAAGATAAAACGATTAAATTTAAAACCAACATAATTACATTAAAATCATTCAGTATACTACATAAAACCTAACCTCCGAGAACCCTATCCCGGACGACCTCTCCATGAGGTGTCCAATTCAGAGTGCGGGTCTTCTGAAGTAGTCAACATATTCTACGTCCAGGTATACTTGAAAAATAAAGTGAGAGTGAACTCGAAAGCCCAATGGATCATTTCTACACATCGCATGCATTATACAGACTCAATCCAAAATATTACGACCACTTTCAATCATTAGATGTTTCAAACATTTATTTGGTTTTGGTTGGAGTCAAGATTGGAAGTGGGTTGAGATCCCTCTCGATATTCCCTGTGATCCAATCTAATCGTAATCATAGAGGCCTCAGGTATTGATACCGTCTAAAATTAGTCATGTCTCAGTATCACAGTCCAAAAGAGAGTACTTATCGCGACGTCGTATCGTCTCCCAAAGACTTCGAGCTATCACCGGCAGCTCTAGGGTGGGGATACCTCCGATCCGCCTTTCGGCTCGATGATCGTACCGGTACGTGGATTATTAATAACCTTCGTCTTCTTTTAGTTTTATAAAGTTACTTCAATCACACCAAAGCGTCATTCATATCATAGCAAGACAAATTTACTAGCACTAGACATTAACAGAGTACGATAATAGATCAAACGATAAAATCTAAAAGCATAATTTCATATACAAGCATGCCAGGATCAAGAAACTAATCATCACACGTCATTCAACAATACCAACAATTCAAATCGATCTTTCTCAACAACATTAACAACATAGAACCTATTCAAACAAATATCTTAAATTTTAAATCTGCATAATATATGTGAGAGAGAAAATCACGCCCACCCGAGTTCTTGGGCGATGTCCTACCCCTTTTGTCGCTAATGATCGTCTTATAGCTTTCTATCTGCAAAATAATTATAGTGTAACGTTTTCTCAATTAATAATTCTTATTATTTCCTACTACTAGTTTTCACGAGGAATTGGATACATTTTTGAAGATCTTTTTGTGTCCTTAATAATTTAAGTGTTTTATAGTTTCTCTTTCTTTTTATTATAGTTAAGTTATTATTATTTATATAATAATTACGAACAAAATAAGACTTTTATTTTGTCAAATCTTTAGTCTTATTTGAAATTCTTAGTATTATACTACTCCTGAAAATTTTGTTATTCTAATCAATCCTCATTGATTTATTCGTATTATCTATGATTTTAATTCAAATTGTAATGATAAGAAATGTTAAAATAATTTCCTCTTTGTTTAAAGCTACTAAAGTTTCATCAATTAAAATCTTTGAAATTTTCTAACTAATCTTTAGATTATTAAAAGTGCCATTATACCTTGATCTTAGTATTTGAAATTCCTTATTCTAATTTGTGTTTATTTATGTATAATTCTTAGTTCTAATTTATCAATACTCATACCCAATTTAAATCATCACTAACCTAATTTTCAGTTTAAGCACTAATCTTATGATATAATTCAATCTACATTTATAATCCCCATTTTACTTTGATCATTAAGTGAGTATGTTTAATTTTCATAATCCAAAATTAAAGTAAATTTTCTTACCTATTAACTCGGTCAACACACCAGGTGATGAAAGAAAATGCCACCACAGGATCTATTTCTTCTCTTCACCGAGCAGCATGACCCAACCGAAAATTTAGATTCTCACCTCCTTCAATTTTGTAACGGCCAGATTTCAGTCACTCTACATCATCATGTGCTTCAACTCAATCAAACCATGCATTGCCTCAATTCCTAAAATCACCATGATCAGCAATTCACCACCTTCCACCGTACTTAGCTTAATAGAAATCAGAAATTGAAAAGGTACAATTTCACCATGATTCCGATCCATTCAACCAGAAAATTGTTCTGTTCCTTCTTGATTCACTTCCAGATATTACTCATTGTAATCCAAAAGAATAAATTTTAGAATCACCACTTACCTCCCCTGTTCGTCTTCTCCATGGATGGCTGCTATTCAGCTCCGTTCCACCCAAAATCCAGCAGCTCCAACACCGTCTTCTTCTTTTCTTTTTTTTCAACTGCAGCACCAGAGCCTCCCATTTCTAATGCCACTATCTGATTCTCCTCTATTTTCAATCATAGCAATAGAGTTACACTAACCGATCACCCTCACTTTCAGTTGTAGCAGCAGCAGGGCGTTTCTTCTCCACTGAATTTGCTCTATTTTCGGGTGCAGAAATAGAGCCTCAAGCTTCCACTGTTTACTGGTTGTGTTTCACTCCCATAGTCATTCAGCTCAGCCTTTTTCTCCTCCTCTGCTCACAGTTAGCCCACCAGCTAGTCTTCTTCTTCGTCTTCACTGGTTTCAGTTGCTTCTCTTCTTCTTCTCTGCAACTCCTCTCGTGACCACGACCAGCTATCTCAACTTCACTTTCCAGCTCCATTTCCCGACCATCACCCCTTTTTATAAACATCGACGATTGTTCTCGAACTCTCCGATTCATCGCCAATTTTCCTCCGTGAATGTTCCCGATTTGTCTCTCCACCGCTTGAGTTCGAAGATGCTCGAATTTTTCTGATTTAAGGAGTTAAAGACGCTCAAAAATTTGAACCGCCAAAATCAACCTTAATTTGATTTATTTATTTATTTTATTTTATTTTATTTATTTTCCTAAGATAACCATACTTATCTTTGTAGTTATTTAATTTCATTAAGTTACATACCTATTTCATTTATTCCCATTTTTTTATTTAGCATTTTATAATCAATCGATATCTAATTTAAACCACTTCAAATTATCTAATTTTCAAAATTTATTTTATCTCTTTGTCTTTGGCATAAGTCATATAATTTTCAAAATTTATATTTTATTTTATTTCTCCTTTGTACAAAGACTACAAAATTTGGGTTTTTACAATCTAAACCCCCTTAAAAAAAATTTCGTCCACGAAATTTGAATGAAGTTATCAAACTAATTTATCTAGTAAGTTATGATCCATCTCTAGGACTATAACTACGGAATGTGTTTTTCCTTGAGGCTTTGCACCTTACGCGTGAATGTTTGATAGTGTATCTCCCACCAATTTGATCCTGCAGATGTAAGATATCCTATCAGAAGATGTCAAATGATAAATCTGGCATCGCTTGTACAGCCATAGCACCA
Source organism: Tinospora cordifolia (assembly GCA_030144865.1). Lineage (NCBI taxonomy): Eukaryota > Viridiplantae > Streptophyta > Magnoliopsida > Ranunculales > Menispermaceae > Tinospora > Tinospora cordifolia. The sequence goes on along the minus strand of JAJIYU010007613.1, from coordinate 11,829 downwards.
CTACATGGCAATGTATATCACGCTTCCACTGCGCGACTCTGATATTGAGTTACCACGAGAACTTCTCAGGAGGTCGCCTATCCTAGTATTACTCTCGTCCAAGCACGCTTAACTGCGGAGTTCTGATGGGATCCGGTGCATTAGTGCTGGTATGATCACACTCCCTTTTCCCTTGTTCTAATTTTTCGGTAGGCGACTAACACAATCCTTTGCAGTAGTAGCCCATTTCTATTCTAATAGTTAAATGGTTGCAATATGTTGTTGTCTATTTTCAATATATATAATTACATAGGTTTGAGACCCATGACCCTATGATACTTAATTTGAGTGATAAGTGCCTACACTATGGTCCTGAACACATGTCTTCTCCTCTAAGAGTAAGGTTTATCATATTGTAACTTTCATACAACTGGAAAGTGATGTTCCTACTATGACTAATGAGAATCTAATACTAACACTTTACTAGGAAAATCTCGAGCTAGATGCCCTGCCTGATAACAAGTATAGCACAACCCTAGTTTCTTGGCGTGTTTATTTTGCGCACTGTTCATCTGTTCTGTCTTAGTCTGTCGAGAATGCTACCAAGTGATTACCTGATAGTCACTAGGGCTGACACTTTGAGGTTGCTAACTCTGCTGCCTACATTGCTTCTTTTTGGGGCCTCCAACCATTTGCTCTAATTGTGCTCTTTTCTACTTGACTTTTACTGCTTGTTCTTGTTCTTAGTCATTTTCTATTCTTTGTGTTCTCATTACCGTCTCCTTTAAATTTGTCATCCTCAGTGGAGTGATAATTTTCTTTATTTTCGGCTTTAGACCCTTTGTAAATTTTCCCGTCTTTAATTGTTCATCTCTGACTAATCCCGGGATAAACTTTGACAACTCAGTAAATTTCTGTTCATATTCCAATACTGTCATCTTTGCCTACTTCAATTTTATAAACTCTAATTGTGACTGCTTTGTCTTCTCGGTCAGAAGAAATGTATCATTCATTAAGGTTTCAAACTCATCCCATGTTAAACTTGATTTATCGACCACGGGGTCCTTCTTGATCGTTTCCCACCAATAATATGCTGGTCCGGCCAACTGGTGTGCTGCTAACATTACCCTTCTGGGTCCAGTCACCGTCATAACATTGAGATGTTGATTCATTTCAGTGAGCCACCTTTCTACTACAACAGAGTCAATCATGCCTTCAAAAGTACTAGGTTGCAACTTCAAGAATCTATTCAATAGACCTTGATGCTCCTTGTCATAACTGATCGATCTACTTCGTGACATTGTATTTATATGCCTATCCACCTGATAAGTCTAGGGTTGTCATTGCATTTGAGATTCTGATCCCGCTGGTGACTGCACATGTGTCTGAGTAGGCACTGACAACTGTGGTAATGTCGTTGACTGCAAAGTCCCCACCACTCGTTCCATAAGTTCTGGAATGATCTCTAATCTTACTTTCTGAAAGATTTCTGTTATCAATTTTGGGGTTATTAAAGTTTCTTTAGTCACTGCCAACCTCTTTGTACTCTCACCCCTAGTATTGGCTCGTCTCTTACCCCTTCTTTAACCATTTTTCCTAGATTTTCTCCTTCCCCTGGGCATAAACTATAAGTCAAAATTTTACTCGATATTTAATGGTCTATTCATGTTAAGTTGAAGAATATCGTATATTTCATAGGTGTGTATGGGTTTATTTTCTATTTCCTTCTGGTACCATTACTCGCCTTATTGACCACTACTTGTTCTTCGCTTACGCCCTTTTTGTGTTTCTTGTGCTAGGGTGACTCTAGGTGCATAGTCTCTAAGTTCTCGATTTATCTCAGTTGTCTAGGGGTTTATGCTTCTAAGTCAGTAGCATTTCATATGTTTCTGGGTACAGGAGTTTGCGTTATATACTCAAAATAATCAATTACGTAGGTATCAAGCAATCATTCAACAATCAAACAACCAATGCACGCTAGCATAATGAAATCCCCAAGCTTCCATCTGTGTTTCCAAGTCTGTGTGTCCCATCCCACACTCAGCCTTCCACACATACTTATACCCAGAATGGCATTACACCCACACAATGGCGCAAGTATCTCAATATCCATGACTACAACTATTCCACCATTTTTAACTGGGCCCTAGGCTAAAAATAGTGCGACAGTGCAACCACAGACGTTCCTAAGGCTGACGCAAGACCCACCATATCGTACCGCCCCATCCCAGTACAATACAGTGCATACGAGTTCAGCCAAAGAAATCGCTCACTCATCAAACATGGTCCGTCATTCTCTGAGTCCAGGATTCTTCCGTATCCCCAAATTTCTATGCACCCATCATACATAGAGACCAGAGATACAGGCTCCTCCCAAACTCGGGTCCTGACCAAACAAGTGTGCGTTCAACACATTGTCAGTCTCTAACCTAAGCCCTAAAGTCTTTTAATTTATTTATGATCTACTGTGCCTTTGAAACAACACTCGGTCTCTACCTAAACTTATGGTCATGGCGTTCAACTTCATTACATTTCTTGTGATGCCATAGTTCCTGAATCAGACTTGTCACCGAGTAGGGATCAACCTTCAAGAATATCTTCCTGAAGTTGGGATCAACCCATCAGGGATAGTGCACCTTCTAAGAATGGCACCAACCCTCAAGAACAACTTTATAAGGCCACCCATCAGGGCGCTCTTTCCAAAGAAGGCACCAACGGTATGAGGGTCACTATAAAGATATACTATCAGGGGTACTTTTCCAAGAAAGACCACTAACCAATTAGGGTTACCCTTCCTCAAGAAGAGGTCAACTATTTGGAACACCCTTCGGTATTCAAGTCACATCTGTGATCGGTGACTCAGGTACTCTAGCATTACTTCACAAGACTTAGATCTCTATCCATGATACCCTTTTTCAAAATCATATCCGAGAAATTTATTTATCGGTGAAATCGAATCCGATAAAATTCATTTTCGGTGAAAATCAAGTTCATGTAAAATTTCCATACCAAGGAGAATCATATCTGGTAACCTCAAAACTAACTCAGTGTATCATAATACTGAGCTCTAATACCATATTTGTAACACCCAAATTTTTTACTAGACCTCCATGCACATGTTTTCTTCACGTGAGGATCATCGCCCGATGAAAATCATGGTGCTACATGAATTCTTCTTTTGTCAGAGATTCTCTCTTCAAAATCAAGTTCATAATAATTTGTTTTCAAGTTGATGTTTGTGTGAATGTTTTAACACAAATCAAAGATCAAAATCATTTCTCTATGTAATCATTAAAATTTCTTTCAAAACAATGAATAAATAATAAAGCGAAAACATTTAAAACTATTCACTAATTATCTATATCTATAAGTTTATAATATAATTTAATAGGATTAGCGATTAAATATATATATATATATATATATATATATATATATATACATACATACATACATACATATATATTTAATCGCTAATCCTATTAAATTATATTATAAACTTATAGATATAGATAATTAGTAAAATTTTCTTATTCAATTTAAGACTTCCGTCGTATGTATAAATTGTTTATTTTTGTTATAAATCCCCTTTTTCACTATACACTAATCATGATAGGCGTCAATCAATTATTTTCGCTATTCATATATATATATACATAAAACATAAAATATAGTTTTATCATATTATTATTTTTTTGATCAAATAATAGATTTCATTTTTGCATCACTCGCACCTTCGCGCGAGCGTGAGTGAGCGATGAAATAATTGATTTACCCTTGGTCGCTCACGATGTGGCACGATCACAAAGTTACGGGGTGTTACAACCACAGACAAACCAAGCCAATCTGTACGCTGTAGATGCCCACACAAATCCCACTCCAGCAGTGGAAGGTACATTTCTCTTGTTTGGCATTGTTGTCCAAGTTTTGTTTGATTCGGGTGCTATTAGATCATTTATTTTTGAGAACCTAGTAAGTAGGCTGCAATTAGTGACAAGCCCATTGGCTATAACATTGGATGTAGCCACGCCCACAGGGGCTACTGTGAGTTCAAAGAAGTACTATGGGTGTGAGCTTAGGTTTGCGGATTAGAAGGTTAGAATTAATGACAGTTATTACGAGTCATAATATCCAAATGCTAAGGAAAACGGGGGAGTGTCGAGATTTTGACTTCACATAGGAATAGGTTATCGATCATCTGTGATGAATGGAAGCTATGATCCATCATGATTAAAATTATAGGGTACTGAATCAAATGTTTGACTCTTAAATGGCGTTGAGAAGAAAAATGGGTCGAGATGAAAGTAGAAACAAGCTCAAACAGAGGAGTGATCAGAGACATCAATAGAGGCAGTGGTGACTTCAAAGATTATCACGGAGATCTCCCAGAGAGTGATGTTAGAGGTCACTCTGAGGATTATGGAGCAAGTGATGAGAACCTTGCAACCAACGGTGACACCACCGTCGCCAGTACTGATACATCCATCAATAGATCTCACTCTTGCAGTACAAGGTATGTTCTTGTGGTTTGGTGTGTTGTGTATTTAGTATTTGAATTCAAGTATTGTGATGTTAATTGTCTTGGGCAAATGTCGAGAATAGAGTTATATTAGTGCTAGTTCCGTAACCGGATCAGCCGAGGTTAAGCAAATTAGTATGGGACACAAGTGAGTTGAGTAGGTTTAGCCAAGTGAACTCACGTCTAAAGATAGATTGGTTTTAAAACACACTAGTATGTTCTTTTATAGGGATTAAAAAGAGCGGGTTGATTTTCAACAAGTGAAGGTCAAGCATAAAAAGTCGTTAGGACTGTTGCAACCACTTCAGATTCCAAAATAGAAGTAAGATCGCATTGCAATAGACTTCGTCACCAGACTACGCACTTAGTGAGCAAACTAAGGAAGTGGTGTATTTTAAAAATTGTGGAACATACCATTTGTGCTTTAACTTAATTTAAATTTCGAGGACGAAAGGGGGTAGGTTGTAATACCCCGAAACTTTTAACGTGTATAGGTCGTTATTAAAATGAAAATATAAAATAGTTAAGCAAGAAATAAAATAAATGTTTTTAATTTATATATGTGATGTAAACTTTGGGTTAAAATTATAAAGTAAAATATATGTTTAAGAGGAATTAATAATAAAAATAATAATACGAGGTTCGCGAAAAAGAAATAAATGAGTTAAAAATCATGTTTATTTAAATGTACGCATGGACTATGGTTTGAAAAATTAAATGAAATATTAATTAATGGAATTATTAGTGGATTAAAAATCCAAGTTTTTGTTTGAGAAAGAAGATTTAATATTGGAAGAAAAATAAAAATGATAAAAACCATGTCTCATAATTATATAAATATATGTATGATTATTGGCCAAAAGAATGGGAAAAAAAAAATGAAAACTTGCTTTGCAAGTTTTAGGGCCAAAATTGACTAAAAGGAAAAAAAAAGAGAGAAGATGAATCCGGAAGCTTCACAAACTGAAATTGGAGAGAAATCTAGATTTTGTTTTGGTGATTTGGGGCTTTAATTTCTTGTTTTGGTGAGTGACGATCGAACAAAGAGGACTGAAATAAGAAAAGAATGAAATTTTAGCAACCATGATTTAGGGCTTTGTGATTTTGGGTATGATGAACAAGAAAGACAAGAGGAATGGTGCTTTGGTTTTGGGCAAACAGCAAATCAACTTGGGGGCTTTGATTTTTAGATTTGAGTTGATAATTGAATCAATTTGGGTATTGGTATTCACAGTTTGAGCGTGATTTCAGATATGAAAAATTTTAGATCTGAAATTTTGGGTTGCTGATGCGTTTCTTTTGATAAAGAAGATGAACTGCAAATCTGGTGCGTTCTGCTCAACAAAGAAGAAGAACAGAGCTACAATCGCTGCTGCTATTTACCGTGAAGAACAAAGTTGCAAACTCTGTTTCCGTTGCAACTCACTATGGAGAAGAAGATCTGGTGCATGTGTGATGATTTCAGATCTGTTGTACTTGTATGTTGGTGCATCTTCCTTGTCCAGCTACCGGATCTAGCTGCTAGTGCATCAGGAAGCTTGAAGATGGTGGTGAAGAACGGAAAAAAATAGAGGATGATGAAGCTAGTTGCTGCTACTATGAACCATGAACAAAGAGCAGCTGGTGCGAGAACGAAAGGAAAGAAGAAATTTGGCGGTGCTTGCTAATTCGTGATGATGAAGATCGTGAAATCCAGCTGTTGGTGCATTTTTGGAAAACAATGATGAAGCTGGTGCGTTTTGATGAGATCACGAGCAAAAAATAGAGGAATGAAGATGAAAAACCAGCAAACGTGCTGCTGGTTTGGGCATGAAACCATGAAGAACGTGATGTTGCTAAATGAAGAATGAAAACCAGCAGCTTGTGTGTGCTAGCCGTGATTTGCAATCTTTCCGTGATTGTTGAAACCGTGAAGAACAGGGTGAAAAAAAAATGAAGTGGCTGGTTGTGATTTGTGCGAAGGAGATCGAAGCATGTGTGTGTTGCTATTGAAGAACGACGAACAACAAGAGTGATTTGCGTTTTCTGAGCATAGTGATGCCCTAGAGCTTAACCCTTTTATGCTGGATTTTCTAAGAATGAAAAAGTGGAAGATTGATGCCCTAGATCTCATTGTTCGATGTTCGAAACGTGTAGGAATAAGATTTGGAGCATCAATTATCAATTTCAAAAGGGAACGAAAGGGTTTTGATGCTCGAAACTGTTTCGAGCAAGGTGAGCATGTTTTCTTACATAAGACTATAAAGTTTTGTATTTAGTTGTGTGTATTTTGACGTTGTATATGTATTGTTGTATTTATAACAGGTCGAAGGCATCGAATCTCATTTTGGAAGGGTTTTGAATGGGGGAGCAATTGCGGGGAGGTATCGAAGCTTTGAATTCTTGAATCTTATGTTATGGTTAGCTTAAATTGATTTAATTGAGTTGTAGGGATGTGAAGAACGGGTTTTGTGAGTTAGAAATCATCCGTATGAGAAAATGGAGATTTTGGAACCTCTTTGTCCAAGGATTTGGTAGTGATGATCCTATTTTTATTTATAAATGCTTTTTTATACTATTATTTGATTTTATTAAACTGATGTGGGGAATGAATGAAAATTTTGGAGTCATGGAGGCTCAAGATAAAAGATTTAATTATTTTGAAAATTTATGAAAGTTCGACATTTTCGAGAAAAATGTAATTCTCTCAATCTTAAATCCCTGAGTTTATTATAGTTAAAATAAATTATTTCCTGGAAATGAGTACAAAGGGTCGGATTTAGAAGTTTAGAAATATTTTCATGTGATAAATAATGTTTCTAGAGTTTAGCTCAGGTTTTAGACTTAGAAGTCTTATTTTGTTCGTAAAGAATTTATTTATGAAATGAGTGGATGACCACGATATGACAAGAGATACGATCAAAGATTGAATTTATTTGGAATCTTGATGCATATATTAAATGTTAGACTTGTTTTATAGAAACATAAACTATTTATTAGAGTTAAGGGGATTTTTGAATAGTTTTAAGCCTCAAATTTACTTTATTTAATTTGGAAAAGTAGTAGAGGCCTGAAGAATTTAATATATAATTTTATATTGTCAGATAAAAAAATTAAAGAGCAGTGAGTCTCTGTGGTTGAGGAATATTAATTTGATATGAATGATTTTCTTGAGAGATAAAGAAAAAAAAATTATTATTGGTAGAAGTTCTATAGATTTTGAGACCTAGTGATAAATTCATCTTGAGGTAGATGAAAAAAAATAGAAAATTGGAAAGACTATATTTTTAGAATTTAATCTTTAAGAAAATTTCAGGAATATCATATTCTTAGGAATATTTTAGTTTAGTGGTACTAATCGAAAAAAGGGAACTCTAGGAATTAACTATTATGATTTTGATTTGCAAATTAAAAATCAAGAAGCGGAGAAATACGTTGAAGAGGCGCAAAGGACACGAAAAATCAAGTGGGTGTGATTGCTACACTCTCTATTATTATTTGGATTTTAAATATAAAACATGATGGTTGTTTTTATTCTTGTACTTAGTATCCTGTTAGGAATGTGTGAATTGATTGGAATGATTGCCATGATATCATGACGTCCGGTTATGTGCTTTCTAGAGATAAGATTTCTGGAATGATTATATGATTTTAATTGCATAGGTTAGTGCATGTTACACTATTATGGATTGAAAACCTTGTTCGTGAAACTTAAGAAGATTAAATTACGACAGAAGAACCATGTACCAGCGCAGTGACTGGCCTTAGGGTGTCATCGTGGGTGTCCTCAACAAGACTGGTTGCGGGCTGAGTGTCACTTTGGACCTTATGCCCCGCTAGGGTCCCGAAAGGTAACCGGCCTTTGGGCGTTACCTCCGGATTCGCTCCCGGACCACGAAGGGGACACCGAGGCCACAAACCTTTCGATCTTAACTACGATGAAAAACAAGTAAGTTTTTGAAACATCCTAATGTAATGAAAGTGTTTGCATGTTTTGTATTTTGGTTTAAATAATGTTAGTGATGTGCGGTATGATCCACTAAGCTCTTGAGCTCACCCCCTTTCTTTTTCAGGTGATTCTTGAGACAGCACTAGTCGGCAAACATCGTGGAGGACTCAGTTATTTGAAGCCTTGACGAGGAGGTTGTTTGTGTTTGCTGCGCATTTTATCTTTGAATTTGCCTAAACTGGGCATTTGCCCCTTCTCTATCCTTTTGTTTTAAACATTTTACATATGACTAGATGTTTGAGATTACTTTGGAGACTTTTAAGTGGTTTAAATTTGAACTTGATGCTTTCCATTTTAGTTTGTAATTTTACTGAGCCATTTTATTTACTTAGAAATTTATAATAATAATAAAAAAAATTTCATACCAATTTTAATGTGATTTTATTATTACCAGAAAGAAAGAAATAGAATCTCTAAGAATCGATTACAGTAGCGCTCTGGCTCTCGGCGGACGATACGGCGGCGGCTTCCCAGTCGAATGGGTGCGCCTTCTAAGCGAGTGCAGCCCGAAGGAACCCGCGGGACGAACCACGGGAGGGCGGGGGTGTTACAATTAAACAATTTTTTTGGGATCCTTTTTGTGTCATTTCTAACTTAAATGTTCTTTAATTTCTCTTTCTTTTTATTATATTCAAATTATTCACAATAATTACGAACAAAATAAAACTTCTATTCATTAAGTCTTTAGTCTTGTTAGCCGTTGACAATTTTAATTTCCCACTATTCTTAGAATTTTACTAAAATTATTAATGGCACTAATTCAAATAATTATTCATTTGTTTTCCTACTTTGAATGATTTAGTATTTGCATAGATTATTTCTAATTCTTCTTAATTACTTAATTTAAAGATTTAAGTTATTGGAAGTACATTAATTAATTTTATTCTTAAATCTTAGTATTATAAAATTTCCTAATTCCAACTAATGTCTACTAATTTATTTATACTATCTTATGATCTAATTCAACTTATATTAATAAATCCTATTATACTTTGATTATTGAATAAGCATGCTTAAAATCCACAATCCAAATAATTTTTCTTACCTCTTAATTCAGTCACCCACCAGCTGATGAAGCAAATTTCTACCACTCTCTGTTTCTCTCTTCTCTATCCACTACGTCCCCAACCAAGTTCAGGTTTTCTCCTCCTTCAATCTTGCAACGCCTGAATCTTAGTTACACTAAACTAGTAATAGTGTTTCAATTCAATCAAGCTGCTCATTGTATCATCTCCTGCAACCACCCTGATCAGCCTTTCAACTCACCCACCTCCTTGACCTCAACGGAAATCAGAGAATTGAACCACGCTGCAACTTCACCGTGAATCCCATTAGTTTGACTGGAAATGTTGCTCTTCTCCTTTATGATTCAATTCCAGATGCCATTCATTGTAAACTAGAGGAACAAACTAAATTTCAGAATCATAACTTACGTTCTCTGTTCTTCTTCCTCCCGGAATGGCTACTGTTTAGCTCAATTGGAATTCAATTGATCTTGCACTACTGTCCTCTCTCTGTTCTTGATTGCAGTAGCCAAGCTCCCTTATCCAAGTCCAATGCTTCCCTACCGGTCGTGCTCTATCTCAATTTCCAAATCCAACAATTAAATTTCAGCTCCCCTGCGTCGTGCTGTGCTTCAATTTCCAAACCCAGAATTCTGCTATCAGTTTGATGTTCTTCGTTCACTCAACACCATCCACCATTCTTCATGTATAATCCACTCTTCCGGTCACTCCCCTGTTCTTCATCAACCATCTTCTTCTTCTTCTTCAATCACTGCAGCCTCGTTATTCTTCTTCTTCAATTACTGTAGTTCCTTTCGTGACCTATGACCAACCACCAAATCGTTTGCAGCTCCGTTTTCCCGACCACCTTCTTTATCCTTGGCATAAGTTATATAATTTTCAAAATTTATATTCTATTTTATTTTTCCTTTGTACATAGACTACGAAATTCGGGGTTGTTACAATGTAACCCCCTTCAAAAAACTTTCGTCCTCAAAATTTACATAGTGTATATAGTGGAGACTTCCTATTCTGCACTGTTAGCGAAAAGTTGTGGATACTTCTTTTGCATCTCACTTTCTAACTCCCAAGTTTTTTCCTCAATAGCATGGTGCTTCCACAAAACCTTCACCAATGGGATTTCCATAGTCCTTAGGCTTTGTATCTTCTGATCCAAAATATGAACTGCTGGTTCTTCATAGGTCGTATCGCCTTGAAGTATAATATCTTCCCATTGAATCACATGCGATGGATCTGGTTCATACTTCCTTAGCATCGATATATGAAACACATTATGAATCGAGGAGAATCTATCCGGCAGGTCTAACTCATACGCACAATAGCCAACTCGTCTCAGTATTTCAAACGGACGATGAATGTTGGTGCTAACTTACCCTTAACACCAAAACGCTTAATCCCTTTTTGAGGGCTAACCCAAAATTAATTTATCACCTGGTTGAAATTCCAAGGGTTTCCTTTGCCTGTTGGCATAGCTCTTTTTCCTGCTTTGAGCGGTTAGTAACCTTTTCGGGATTTGTCTTACCTTCAAGGTCATTTCCTCAACCATCTCAGGTCCAGTAAGCACATGATCTTCAATCTCCGCCCAACATGATGGCTATCTGCAGGGTCTACCATACAGTGCCTCATATATAGCTACTCCAATGCTTACCTGATGGCTATTATTATAAGCGAATTCTGCTAAATGCAAATATTTGCTCCAATTGCCTTTAAAGTCAAGAGCACATGCTCTTAACATATCTTCTAGTATTTGAATGACCCTTTCTGACTGTCCATCAGTTTGTGGCTGGAACTCTATGCTCATCGTGAGTCGATTGTCCAATTCCTTCTGTAGACTTTGCCAAAATTGGGAAGTAAATCTTGAGTCTCGATCAGATACAATAGTTTTGGGAACTCCATGCAGTCTCACAATTTCTTTGACATATAATTCGCCTAAATTACTTACTGAGTCTGAGGATCGAATAGGTAAGAAGTGTGCGAATTTTGTTAGTTAATCCACAATGACCCAGACTGTGTCTTCGCCTTTTTGATTCCTTGGTAGACCAGTAACAAAATCCATGGTTATATTATCCGATTTTCATTCAGGGTTCTGGTAGACGTTGTAACAAACCTAGTGGTTTCTTATGTTCAGCTTTGACCTGTTGACAGGTAAGACATCTGGAGACATACTTAGCGATATAACTCTTCATGCCTCTCCACCAGTAGGTCTTTGTTAGTTGCATAGTAGACTAATTATATTAAAGGTATTTTATGTATAATATGCATTAGTGTATTAGAAAATGTAGTGTATTTGCTTATATTTAGTATAATACGCATTTAGA